>JAHZMT010002021.1:0-21300 GCA_027743785.1 Sinhomidia bicolor | reverse complement strand
ATTTTGTACTGCAGCTGCTGTTTTGTTGTTGTTCTTGTTGTTGATGTTATGCTGCTGATAAGATAATGTAGTTTGTAATTACATTTCCGTGTGGAATCTTGGTGCATTGATGAGATAGGTTTTTTTTGCTTTCAAAAAGCCGTTGCTGATATTTCTCAAAGACAGAAAAACTCTTTTTTAATATATGCATGACTCATTTAGAAAAAAATAAAAGCTAATTATATTTATTCCTGTACATTAATATTTAAAAATCTTAACAATCGGCAAAGCTTATTAGGAGAAATGTCTTTCTTCTTGTCAACTTTAAGCAAAACTAAACTTTTACTTATTAATATTATTCCTTAAAGAGACCTTTCTTAAAATTTTTACGTTTTTGGAAGAAACATTTAAAATATTAATCTGTTCACTGTTCCGTTAACAAGACAAACAAAACACTACCTGCCACTTTTTAATGACCATCATCAATAATGGAAATTTTTAGCATACCTACTAAATAGGAGGTCTTTACTTTTTTATGACATATTATTGCTTTCATCATAATCAATAATCATCATTATCATTGCGGATATGAGTATAGAAGCATGAATCGATTCAAAACGGGCGTATATTATGCGCGAAAGGAAAAATAATAGGCTGCGATTTGAGCCAGCGTGAAGGCATGCTCCGTTGACAAGGTGTAATTGATATTGATACCATCATGTATCAGCTAAACCAACTCAACAACAACACAGGAAACACATCACATCATCATAAACAACTCTGTGGTGGTAAGTGGTGGGGAGAGGAGAGGAGAAAAGAAAACTACGATGATGATGATGATGATGCTCCTTCAATGTTCATGATGATAATATGAAGATGATGATGATGACGATACAAGTTGTTGACTGTCGTTTGCATGCAACCCTGAATGAATGAATAATAGTGTAATATAGTACATGAACTCACTTACTACTACTACTAAAACTACTGCTGGGTGTCTGTAGTAGACATATCTACATTGTAATTGCGGCAATATTTTTTTATATTAAAGAAATAAGCCATTAAAAATATGGCAACTTGGTAAACATGAGATTGGATACGTATACGTCGTCTATGAAAATTGCAAATTGTGTGCTGTTGCGTTATACGTTCATCTTTCTCTCTTATTCATCATCATCAAGAGGCATGACAAAGGGAGAAAGTGTAACTGAACTTGTTAAATGGTTTGAAACTTTGAAACAGTAGAACTTATATCATCAATACCATATAGCAAATGGTGTAGCAGAAATGTTGCAGAAAGCAAAACCTGCATTGCATTTTGGTTATGCTTAAAAAAGTGTTGGACAAAGACTACATTATGAGATTATTTTATTCTATTTGCATTGTGTCATGTCATAAACAATTGCTTCGATTACGGTCAGAATATTAAAAATAACAACTAAGATTTTGCCATAAACTTATTAAATAAAGAAATGGGTGGATTGTATTTTGTAAAAAAAATATTGCACTAAAAATTTACCAAGCAAATTATTTGTCCCAAAGGTTTTTTTGTAAAAATTTAGTTAGTTTCTTTACAATACTGCTACTCTGAGTGATGGTTATTATTATTATGAATGCAATATATGTTTAATGCTCGTATTCATTTGGAATGAGAAAGAAACAAGTGAAAAGAAGAACAACGGTTGTTGTTGGAGGAATAACAGAGATTCTATTTTTAGCTCACATCTCTCTTCTTCTTGTTCTTCGTCTTTCTTCCTATTATCATTTTCTCACTCACAAACAAAATATCTGACTGCTGCTACTGTTGCTACTGAGAGAAGAAAAAAACGAGATGAGAGACTATACAAAGTTATATAAGTTATACCTATGTACATCATCAAACATACATAGTTACATTTTACATGACATGTAAAAAAAGTCCACGAATTTCTGTTTTAAAAGTTGTAATAATAGTACAAAGCACTGTTTTGTGCAATTGTACATGTTTTGCAACTACAGCACACTACTACTGCTGTTTGCACTACCACTCAATTATTACGCATTTTGCTCAACTCGCTTTCCTACAAATTTCACATAAAAAAGAAAGATTGGTAAATGTGCACAAGAAACAGTCAAGTTTACAGCATTTCCATTAGAAAGCACAACATATAGGGTAGGATTTTATTTTTATGACCTTAATTTCGCAAGTTTCAATATCAAGAAAATCTGCCTCCCATGTCCGTGTTCACATTTTAAAAAAGAAAATTCGGAAATGCCTCTCAGTTTATGAAATGAGTTAATAGTAAATAATAATAATAACAGGCAAAACGTGGAAAATTTATCAATGCATTTTTAGCTCATGTCTGTGCATTTCTGACGTATGCTTGGTGCATATAAAAATACAGATTTTAACTGTGAACACACAGTTGTTGTTGAAGAAAGCAGCAAGAATATTTCTTTTAAACCAATGTCTTGAAAAGCCTTCGCATGTGCAGGCTGAGTTTATATGCGAAAAAGGAAGGAGGAGAAACTCAAGAGGGCAAAAAAGGTTCGTTTAGTTACGTTGCACATAAAGTGAAGGCAATGAAACTGTAAAATGTCTTGAGTTGCTCTCGGAAGTCAAGAGTCAACCAAGCGTTCATCATATCTATATCCGACGCGGAGATCTTGTTACAACCTTGCGTTTTTCATGCTTGCAATTTTTCTCTTTTTTAGATAACTACCTAGATTTTACTGCACTAGTTGCCGGATAGGGAAATGTCTGCAGTTGCAATATAAAATGACATTGTCAAAAAATATTTATGTCTACCTGGTAGATTTTCTAGCAAATATTTTTTAATGCACGATTATTATTTTTGATAGTGTACAACTAATAAATAAACATTTTCACTTACAAAATTGTATTTACAAAAATTTTATTCGTTATTTATACTTACCTTAGCAGTCAACCCGAATTCGAATAAATAAAGTCATTCTGTAATTTTAAGACTTGATGCTTTGTTGAAAATCTTTTCTGGTTTGTTTCATTTTTATGACAGGAATTGAAAGGAAAATGACATTTACACAAAAATTTGCCTCCTTCGCTTGTCTTGTCTATTTTAACACATTTATATTTACCTTGAACATTGGTTTGGTCATCAATTAGTTTCTGTTATTCTCAGAAATTATTTTCAGTTATTCTAGAGCTACTTTTTCACAGACATGTTTTCTGTTGTCTTCTCATTTAATTTAATTAGGCAAATTGGAAACAATATGAATGACGTTTAAAGGAAAACGCTTGTCTTGTTTAATAATATATTTTGGCTTTGGTTCATACCATGCTTTATATATATTTGCATCTTAGAGTGTACGCAATTTATAAATATTATTATTACTTTTGAAAAACCGTGCGCGACCATTTCTAGTAAACGCAGCGGTTGTGTTGACAAATCGTATGCCCTGTCCATTCGAAGCAAAAATGTACTACTGAAAGAGAATTCCAATTAGACCTGTTCCAATCGTCACCATTCACTTTTGGTGACAAGAAAAAATGTCAGGCATTCATGTATGCTTTATGCAATATTCTTTGCCATTCAATACTTGAAGAAAAAACAAGTGAAATGTTTGCAATAATACGCAATGCAATAACAGACCGCGTTACACTGTATATATTTTATTTTCTGCTTTTATGACGAGTTTTCAATTTAAAATATTTTTTTTATGTGCGTCGTCTTATAGAGGGGGATAAACCCGCTGGGGAGGAGGTAAAGAAGAAAGAGCCGAAACCACCTCCAAAAGGCGCGGCTGTACCTGCCAGACCAGAACGATCTCTTTTATGTTTGGGATTGGATAACCCTTTAAGAAAAGTCTGCTACGCAATCGTGGAATGGAAGTAATGAACTTAATGAACAGTAATAAATTTAAAAAATAAATTGTCTTTAATTTCATTTCAAAATGTTTGTGTTACATTTACAAAGGGGATTTGAGTACCTCATTCTTGTCACCATTCTGGCTACCTGTGTATGTCTGGCGCTGGCCACCCCTTATCCAAACAATGATTCCGATGGCATAAACGCGGCTCTCGAAGAAATCGAGATCGTGTTCACTGTGATCTTCACGGCAGAATGTATCATGAAAATTATTGCGATGGGTTTCGTGGCACACGACGGAGCCTACCTGAGGCATGCCTGGAACTTTCTCGACTTTACCATTGTGATCGTCGGTTTGCTCAGCTCCATTCTCAGTTCCGTTATGGAGGGATTCGACGTCAAGGCCCTTCGAGCTTTCCGTGTTTTACGACCTTTGCGTCTTGTCTCAGGAGTACCTTCTCTGCAAGTCGTCATGAACTCCATCTTAATGGCAATGATCCCTCTATTCCATATTGCACTTTTGGTTCTCTTCGTCATTGCAATTTATGCTATCATTGGACTCGAAATGTTTGAGGGTCAACTGCATCAAACATGCTTTCATAACATTACCGGTGAGATGATGAACAATCCATGTAACTGCGGAGGAGGTTACAAATGTGAACCTGAAAATCGAAACCGTACGATTGAAGACGCCGATTTTGACAACCAAACGTACTTTTGCGCCCTCTACTGGGAAGGTCCTAATGATGGGATCACTAATTTTGACAACATTGGTCTTGCAATGTTAACCGTATTCCAATGTATATCACTTGAGGGGTGGACCGACGTCATGTATAATTTACAAGATGCCATGGGAGTTGGCTGGGAATGGATGTACTTTACATCCATGGTTGTCTTCGGTGCCTTTTTTGTGATGAACTTGATTCTCGGTGTGCTTTCTGGAGAGTTTTCCAAGCAAAAGGGGAAAGCAGAATCAAGAGGGGAGTTTCAGCAACTTCGTGAGCAGCAGCAAATTGAGGAAAGCCTCAGGGGCTACTTGGACTGGATAACTACGGCAGAGTACTCCGAGTCCATGGTAAATGGAACAGTACCTACGGGAGAAGGAGAACAAACAGAAAACGAGGAGGATAATAAACCGCCGTCATTCTGGAAAACTAGTTTCGAGTCATTCAACAGGTAAGGTTGTCCGCATACACAAAGCCAAACTATAATTCTCTCCTTTTACCCTGATCTTCGTCGTACAAGCTTTTAAATATTTGCCAGACATTAAGATATGTAAAAAATTAAGACGTTGTGTTATGTAGTATCAAGTTGAAGATACGTTGCCACATTATGCCATTCATTCTATCACGTAGAAAATTCATTTTTGTTCTTTAAAAAAAACATGCAGCAGAGCATCGTCGTCTACGCAGAAGACAAAAAGTTGAAAAGAAAAGAAGGAAAATTTCTGGTCGTGCAATAATAGAATGGTTTGGTGTGGTGGCGTCGCTCTTTAGTCTTCTCTTTTCTTTTTTTTTCGTTTTGTTCCCATCATGTCATCATGATCATTTATAGAACAGGTTGCTCTTGCCAAGAAAGCATTCATTCCCTCAGAACAACACAGTAGAAAACAGTCTACGTGTTAGTAGTCTGCAAGAATAGCTTATCAGTCTGACTGAAAAAGAAATACAAGTGAAGAAGATAAAGCGAGATGCTTTGTTGTTTCGTCTTGTGATGTGACGTTCCGTTTTTCCGAGTCTACATAGAGGGAAAAGACAATACAGAGAAAATGAATGAGAGAATGATAAAATTGAGCTTTGCTCTTTTTGCAATCTTGTGTGTAATGCATATTATATATAGCCACCATTATACTACTGTATGGGGATGTCTATATAATACCTATGTATACATACATACTTATAATGTAGTTCAATTTGAGGTTTTATCTTCTCCAAATGGTTAGTTAAGAATGACTCATTTTTTCTACCAGCACTACGTGTGCACGACGACACGGGATAATGTTATGTCACGTTGTTACGCTTCATAAAATATGATGTACATTTCGGAGAAAGCTATCATTTGATATGATGAATGGAAGTGGCACAATGAAAAATTGGACGCGTCTTTCAAACCAGCGGTTGCAACTTGTAACATGGAGTAATTTAATGTGCAAAATGCAATGCTGATGAGATGAACCCGATGAACTTCAAATCCTGATATTTTCATAGACATGAAAGTACATGAAAAAGGAATAAAATTAATTATGTTGTTGCTTTTTTTGTTTCAGGATAAATCGTAGAGTGCGTCGAGTATGTAGGCAAATGATAAAATCCCAAGCGTTTTACTGGAGTATTATTGTACTTGTGTTTTTGAACACGGTAGTGCTGGCCACAGAGCACTACCGACAGCCTACGTGGCTTGATGACTTTCAAGAAGCAACCAACATCTTTTTTATTATTCTATTTACCGTTGAAATGATCCTCAAAATGTACAGTTTAGGATTTTCTGTAAGTTTTGCGCAAATTGTAACAATATTGACCTAGTAATATATATTATTATGATGTACTAAATTATAAATTACTGCTTGTTTGATGTTTGCAGAGATATTTTGTATCGCTATTCAATCGTTTTGACTGCTTCGCCACTATCAGTAGTATCTTGGAGATACTTTTAGTCAAAACTCACGTGATACCTCCAATCGGAGTGTCTGTCCTCCGGTGTGTTCGTCTTCTTCGAGTATTTAAGGTTACCAAGTACTGGAAGGCCCTATCTAATTTGGTTGCCTCCCTGCTCAACTCCATCCAATCCATTGCTTCCCTCTTGTTCCTTCTCTTCTTGTTTATGATGATCTTTGCCCTGTTGGGAATGCAAGTGTTTGGTGGCAAGTTCAACAATGATCCAACAGACTTCAAACCTCGAACAAATTTTGACTCCTTTGCTCAGAGTCTCCTCACAGTATTTCAGATCCTGACCGGTGAGGATTGGAATGAAGTAATGTACTTGGGCATCAAAGCGTACGGAGGTGTAGCGTCGACCGGCATCCTCGCCACGGTGTACTTTATAATTCTCTTCGTGTTTGGTAATTATATCCTGCTCAACGTGTTCTTGGCTATCGCCGTCGACAACTTGGGTGATGCTGATGATGTGGACAAGGAGGAGGAAGGAGATGCACCAGCAGAAGGAGAGGGTGCTGGTGGAGAAGGGGGCGAGGGAGAGTCGGAAGAAAAAGAGAAAGAAGAAGGTTACGAGGAAGAAGGAGAAGTTACAGAGGATGAGGCAATGACAACGGAAGAATCTGTGGCAGACGCAACTGCTGGATCAAATACAGGCTCTGAAGATGGTTATTATCCTGATGAGCAGCCAACTGAAGAAGAAAAAGGTGATATAGAATCAGGTCCAAAGGAAAAAGAAGCGCCACCAGATCCAAACGCAGAATCTCCTCCTTGTGACCCAATTCCAGAGGGAAGTAGTTTCTTTATCCTTTCCCAGAACAATTGCATTCGAGTACTTTTTCATAAAATTATTTCAATTGATTGTGGTAGGCTCCTACATTGATATTATTTTTGCTGAAGTGAACATTAGTTTCTTTAGGTTGTTTCGTGTCGGTCGGTTGATAAAGTTGCTTAACAAAAGTGAAGGTATCCGAACAATCTTATGGACGTTCATCAAGTCGCTCCAGGCGTTGCCTTATGTCATTCTGTTGATTGTTCTTCTGTTCTTTATTTACGCTATTGTGGGTATGCAAATCTTTGGAAAGATTGATCTAGTAGAGGATACAGAAATTCACAGAAACAACAACTTTCAAACTTTTGGAAACGCCGTACTTTTATTGTTTCGTTGTGCCACCGGTGAGGCGTGGCAGGAAGTGATGTTGGCTTGTTCTGGAGCTGATCACGTTAAGTGTTACCTTGATCCTCAAGGCAATGACACTTGCGGCTCAAACTTTGCATTCCCCTACTTCATCACGTTTTTTGTGAGCTGCTCTTTTCTCGTCCTCAACTTGTTTGTAGCTGTCATCATGGACAACTTTGACTATCTGACGAGAGACTGGTAAGGCAACATCACATAAATTAAGAAGAATACCTATTACGCTATTTCTACATTGAGACTCCATAATCTTGACTGGCTTGGTTTTAAAATGCCGTTGGAAATGTCAATGACTTGTCATGCGTTTACAACAGAGATACTTATTATCTAATGCATTATTTCTTGACATTTTGCTAAACGTTACTGAGAACTTGAAGAAAACTTTAAGTTACTTTAAATCTCAATTTTGCAAAACAATAAATATGTGACAAATCCCATTGAAATTTAAGTCTACGCATAATATACGCATATACACATTAGGCAGATGCAAAATATGCATTTGCTCAGTTGTGAACAATATTTTATATGATTGATAATGCTTAGATTATGCTTGATTTGTACAGGTCCATTCTGGGTGCGCATCACTTGGGTGAATTTATTCAACACTGGAGTGAGTACGATCCAGATGCAACAGGAAAGATTAGACATGATGATGTGGTTAATTTGCTGAGAAAAATTAACCCCCCGCTGGGATTCGGACGGTTGTGTCCAAGGAGAAGGGCTTGCAAACGTTTGGTTGCAATGAACATGCCAATGAATCCGGATGGCACGGTAAACTTTAACGCGACAATCTTTGCGCTGGTAAGAACAGGACTACAAATTAGAACGGAAGGGAATATTATGGAAGCGGATGCAGAGCTGAGGAGAACCATACTTATGCTGTGGAGAGATACAAATATAAAATTGCTGGATCAAGTAGTTCCTCCACCAGAAGGTAATGGTTTAATGTTATGCATGTTTACAATTTATCTCTTGAATATATCATGATGAAACTATTTCTGTTTGTAGTGTTGGATGAAGTAACGGTGGGCAAGTTTTATGC
Organism: Sinhomidia bicolor; assembly: GCA_027743785.1. NCBI lineage: Eukaryota > Metazoa > Arthropoda > Collembola > Entomobryomorpha > Entomobryidae > Sinhomidia > Sinhomidia bicolor. The sequence continues at coordinate 12,606 of JAHZMT010002021.1, read as the reverse complement.
TAGCGTGCTGATCCAAGAACAGTACAGAAAATACCACAGGAAAAAGATGGCATCTCTAGAGGGCGACGGTGGAGGTCAAGATGGTCATGAAGTCTTTAAATTACAGGTATTAATACGTAAAGCCAATTAAAAAACGGTATATATTCCAAACAGTTGACTACATAGTGTAATGGTTGAATTGCAGGCTGGATTGAGGGTACTTCACGAGAAGGATCCGAAAGTAAAAAGGAGAACGTCTGCGGTGTTGGTACCACCGTTAGGCAATGAATTCGACGTCCTTCACAGGGTACTAACGTTTGAATTTTTTATAAATAGAAATTTGCTTTTTAACCGAATATAGCGTTTACTTTTTGTGATCCGTGAAATATGGACATCAAATGCTCATGTTTTAATGGATTTACAGAGAAATCACCTTCTGTTTGGCAAGGACCGCTTCGAAAAGAAGTCAAAACTTCATTCGAAAATTGCTCAATTAACGTAAGTATTAATGGTGCATAGTACAGGTTAGAGAGTCCAGCCCACATTAAAACTTATCTATTTGGTTGTACTTTTACTTTATAGTGATCGTGAGGATATTCGCATTTTCTCTGGAGACGGGTCAGTTTTTCTACAGACCGCGTAATAGATATATTCAAGAGGAGGATCTGTCTCACGTCACGTAACATTTCACTCATTTTTTAAGCTTTATTATCAATAATTCAAAACATTATATATGACCATGTGTAACATTTTTATTGCAATAATTATGTCTGTATGTACTTGTATTTTAGCACACCCACAATACAATCTTGATGTTACAATGTACGTATTATTGTAAAATGAAAGAAGACAAGACCCTCCTTCCTGGTGATTGTTTGTACTTGTATTTTAGCACACCCACAATACAATCTTGATGTTACAATGTACGTATTATTGTAAAATGAAAGAAGACAAGACCCTCCTTCCTGGTGATAATAACTCATAATTACTATTTAAATCAAGTTGTTCTGTACTATCTATGTGTTTATAGTTTAATCTCTACGAGTTTTTCAAAAGTGTACTTAAAGTTTACATTTAACATCGTGTTGCTTACAATTAAGATATGATGATGATGCCATTATACACTAGTCTGTTATAATTTTTAATCAATATTTATATACTGTCTTGTGCCATTTCGCTCACTCCATCGTTATGTTAATACGCTATAATATTTTAACCTTAAGTTTGTACATTTCCCAATAATAGGTATTAGAAAATTGGTCAGCTCAACAACTTTGTAAGCGCTAACAAATATCCTAAATCAGTATTCTTCGTCATAAAAATTTCAAATCAATATATTGTCCCTGTGTTGCTCACTTGACTTGTCCGTCGTCTACTAGCTATGATTTTGGATTTTTCTTTTGCAATGAACGAGCCCAGATAATATTGTTAGGAATTGCAGATGCATAGTTAATTCTTTACCCAAAGACGCTTATCACTAACTAGTTGGGGTGTCTTTTGGTATATAGTTTTAAGCAAAGAAAGGATTGCATCAAAATGTGCCTACTATACTGGATACAATATGATACGAACTTATATTAATAGCATCAATTAATTACAAATGATTGATGTAACACGCAAATCTTGTTACTTCCTCTGATAATAACAGGTGCATGGCTCAATTTATTTATTTAATATGTTAATCTAGATAGCGTATTTATATAGGCTGCAATAATGTACATTTAGTCATTAATTTTTAAAAACAATATGTGTCCATTATCAATGGTCAAAAGAAACAAATCATATCATTAGTTAGCACACTAATTTCGCATTAACAATGGAAAAAACCGGCAACAAACTTTTATCAACATAATAGCCATCAAAAAGTTTTATTTGTTATTTCAGTAGTCTTCAACTTGAATTTTATGATTTGTAGTATTTTGTAGTATTCCTAGGTTTTCTTAAGAGTACTACAGAATTAAATATATTGTATATGTGGGTAATTGAATATTCGCAAACGAAACAGTCAAAATTATTTTTATGAGTGTCTTTAGCTGCGGGGCAATTTTTAAAAAGATTTTGTAAAAGAGATTGCCTTCTAAAAGCAGCAGATCGTTTGGTATATTATATGTAGTACTACTTACTTACTTGAAGTTTCCTATCTGTTTGCTAAAGTCCTTTTATTAACCAACCCGGATAAAATGCTCGAAAACTGATCACTGTACCATTGAAAAACTTCAAGACTATAATATACATACATACTTTATACTGTAACCAAAATGTCATCCGTACTAGATGATTACTGTGGAACCATTTACTCTATCTATAAATAATACTACTGTAGTCCATAATGTTTTTATTGTTCCTCTCGCCGCACAATCAGTTGTACAAATCTTGTTTTACTTTTTACCATTTAAACTATCTACTCTTACATGAAAGTTCATTAATACAAGTAATTTTTCTGCCTCTCTGCTGTACGATTGTGGAACATCATGTATGAAAACTCTATTACGACACTTGCACGTGGATTCTGTGTACTACTTATCTAATCAGATGGAGTGAAGTATTTGGAATATGGGTCCTCGATTCCCTTAAAATTACTCAAGTGCATACTTACTTAACTGCTGCGCATTGTGTACATTTTGTAATGCAAAATGCGCTTCCTGAGACTGCTCTCATGTCATGATTTTGTTCATTTTTGGTCACTATTACAAACTAAAACATTTTTATGTACCAAAACTTATAATACTATATTATATGTAAGTGTATGTGTACTAAAGCAAATTTTGCTGATTTTCCTGTTTCTGTAAAAAAAAGTGAAAAAACTGCTGTCTATAATTAAGTTGATATAGTTGTTGTTTTATTATATTTAAGAAAGAAATGTGGTAAATTGATTATTACATTATTTATCGTTATTACTTTTTGGAAAAGAGAAAGTAGATAGCAGAGATAACGAGTACAGAAGAAAGACATATTGTTAATATTATATTTATTCTGTAGTGAGAGCTATCTAAAAAAATGAAATATTCGACACCCGTCCTCAATGAGTATTTTATTGATATATGTATACTTGTAAGAGTTAATATTTCTTTGTTGATTAATGAAACATGAGAAGAAAAAAAGATTTTACACGAGCAATAAATGTAAATGTTTAATGCTGACAAACAAAATTCCAGAATTTGCAAGTCAAGTCAAGACAATTCTAAGATTTATTTATTAAAATAAATTTAAAAACATTACAACTAATGAAAACAAGAAATTATTCATTCAGATATCGTAATCAAAGAGATTATATAGTATATTTCTATATAATAATAATTATTGTTTTGATTTTAATCATTAAAATGTACAAGGTGCTGTTAACCAGGCATCTACCAAATGCATCCATATAATCAACCAATCAATCTAGAGAGATGGAGACGTTAAAAAACTGTAGGCATATAAAAATCTCAAATCATGGTAAATTCACAGAGCGAGAATGCAAAATAAAATGAATGTACCTCAAAAGCAACAACGTAATTATTTTTTCATCTTAAAACGACTTTTGATCTGTAAGAAATATATACGCATAAAATATACGAGGCTCATAAAAGGTCAGTAGAAACCCGATTAAAAAGCTCGTTTCGTAGGTCTTTAATTCCTTTATGCTGATGAGTAATACAAATAATTTCCATGAAATCAAATCAGGTGCATCAGGGAAGTAAATGATAATGACCTGTTAAAATGGAATGAACGCATAATATGTTTTATCTTCTGATTTTCCACCTGTTCCACTTACTTATAGATAATAGAGTTGACATTTTTAATTGATTACAAACTGAACAGATGGATCAATACGTTTAACAAAGAGCTACCTACACTTACATTCAATATTTGTTTAGTTATCAGTCAGAGGACAACGATAAAAAAATGTATAGCTTTTTACGTGCTTTTTAAGGTTTTATTCAAATGCAAATTCAAACTGAAAAAAATTAATATTGAATATCACACACATATCAATAAATTCTGCAGATGTATAATTCGACTTATAATGTTATAATAGGTGTCCATATAGTCTATAATATCTTCCTTTGTTCCTCTATTAATAGTCGTGATCATGGTCATGATTCTTTCTTCTGCGGAGATGTATACCTACATAAATTTTAAAAACAGTTTAGTATCCAATATTTTAGATTATGCAAACGTGACATTAAAAAATAACAATATAATCACAATCGATACTGATAATAGCTTGGGTATAATAAAAAAGATATTTAGGTACGCCTACTTATACAAATACTGCACCTGCACGCTTCAGTGAATCTCTGGTTTCAAGGCATTGGACATGATAACTGGTCCATGTCGTTACGTTTATAACAGAACGAATTGATCACAAAAAAATGGGGAAAAAGCAAATAAATTCGATTAAAAAACAGAATGGGGTAGTTAAAAACATAACACCCGGAAAGAGTTCACGTCCTTCTGCATCTAACTGTATTTCCAGCGTTGTCTTTTGGACAGATAAGCATGGCGAAAAGCTGGAGGAATTGTGGCGTCGTGTTCCTGGCCATCTGGGACAGTTAATTGCAACCTTGGCTATGTTTGTTTTGGGTCTTACTGTGAGAGGTAAAAGTAAAATTGGAAAATGGAAATTGATTTCTCGAATAATTACTTTTCTTTCTTTCTTTACAGGTGAATGGCTTTTATTTGCTGTTTACTTTGCAAAGTATCTACAATCTGGAGGTACAGACAATTACGTTGATGAGGCAGATCAGCTAATAGACTCAGTTTCCACTTGGTTCAATGTTCGCTTCAATGGCTACACCACTCTTCTTATCTGGTCAACTATTATCTCCTACTTAACTTATTTTGGAATTGGGGGCTTCCTTCATGTAAGTATATTCGCCATCTTGTGTACCATACTACGTAATTATGCATTTAATGAAGTTTACAATTTCTTTCTAAATAACCAGTGGTACTATTACGTCAACCGCCGTGACCGTGCAGAAGAATGGAAATGCCAACCGAAAAAGTGGCTGACACCCGAACTGGAGCGACATGAAATTTTGGTTGGGTCACTGAGTTTGGTTTTTGGCTCTGCCATTTCTGCAGCCATTTCCACGTACATAATGAACGGTGGTGGAGGAACCAAAGTATACTTTCAACCAGGGGACTTTGGTTACATCTGGCTAATTGCGCAAGTTCCTCTCGTTTTTATATATCAAGACTACTTGACGTATTGGCATCATCGCATATACCATACCCCATGGTTGTACAAAAACTTTCACAAACTTCATCATACCTACAAACAGCCAACGGCATTTTCCGTTACAGCGATTCATCCCGTAGAATTTATGCACATGCAACTAGTCCTTCTCTCGCCAATTTTCATTGTACCCATCTACTGGGTTAATTTAATAATTCTTTACACATATATTTACTATCACGGAATCGTAGATCATTCTGGAATCAACTTCAAGCGACATTGGTGGCAGCCCTGGCAGCCGGATTGCATCTTCCACGATAATCATCACCAATATTTCCATGTTAATTTTGGTTTCAACATAGAATTTTGGGATAAGTTGCATGGAACTATGCGGCAAAAAGATAGAATTTACAGGGAAGACATCTTTTATGGATATGGTAAAAGTCTGAACGAGGCTTCAGTGGAAGAAAGAAAGCAGGACATGGCTGAAAGGGAAAGCGAGAACCCCAGAGCTTACGGGGACAATAAACACCAGTTTAAGTTAGATACCTGAAACACTGTCAATTATAAAATGTAATTTAAGCGCAGCTAAGAATAGCTTAAATTAACGCATAAAGTGTAATAACGATTTTAATCCATTATTTGTTATAAATTTTTAATTCTGTGAATGCTTGCAGAGCTATGTTGGTAGTTTTTACATTTACTCTCCAGTAGATTTTATCAGTACACATGTTTATCTACATAGGTATGTACTTTTACCACAGAATCATGTATTACTTTACCAAGTCATCATTCAAGGTAATTACCGTCCTTGTTAGTGATAGTAAAGCTGCCACTTAAGATGAATGAATAAATTTTAGAAGCGACAAACTTCGCTGAAAATCATTTGGTTTGAGTGCAGTTGAAATTTTCATTCAATAATGAATGCTCTTAATCAGCTTATCACGTCCAATTCAAACGCTATTGCATAATAATGATCTATTCTAAACCGGTTTTTATAGACACATTTAAAAATTATTTGCACAAAAATTATTACAAGCACAAACATGCTTTTCCGTTAGCTTTACAGCAATATTTTGCCCAGAATTTTTTAAAAAGTAGGTAGTAACCGTAAATAACAGAAACAATATACAAAATAGTACATACCGTGACCAAACTTGAAATTATTTCTTTCTGTAGACAATCCTGTCAGAATTATTGTTATTGAAAAAGTTACTTTTTCATTTACTCCTTTCACTGTCAAACATGAATTTTCATACTTTTTTCTTACTTGTTTTAGTTTTAAATCCTGTTGTTTTTCAATTTCCCAACATTTGCGTAAACGCATTATTAGCACACCACTCATATTCCCAATTTCTTTCTGATCTAATATCATCATCGCCATTCTCCCAGTGCAAATTGTTTTTGATGTATGGAAACTTTGAAAAATCTCAGAACAAAGTGTTGCAGCACATTTGGAAAGACAAATTCTCCAGTGTCATATCAAGAGAATCAATTATTTCAAGTTCTGCAGGTGTTACCAACATTAATTTGCTCATTAACAAAGCTCATTTTTCTTCCACTTCAGTCTCTGCACAACTAACCGAGTTGCAAAATCCATTTGACGCTATTCTAACTCTACGACCATTTCGGACCATCTACGCATCGGAAAACTGTCACGTTATTGTACTTGTTCTACCTGCATGCTTGTCCAATGAAACGGCAGCTTCTGAACTCAATTCTTGGCTTAATTTACCTTTACTAAACCCAGCAACTGTGAGAAATCAAAACAAGTTTGTAATACTTGCCAGTACATCGTGTATCAGATCTCTGTATAGTATTGAAGTTATCAAAAAGTTGAAATACAAATTATTCCTGTCTCTAGTGGACGAGAACAGCCATAATTTTACTTTGCACCAGTACTGCTCACATTGTCTAATTCAAGAGAAAATTGTTTATGAATCTGCTGACGTAGACTACTTTCCGGATTTTCAGAAAAACTTTTTTGGAAGTGTGCTCAAAGTAGCAGCTACTGATAAACTTCCTGGCCTCCTTGAAATAGAAACTGACCCTAAAACAGGTATAAACTTTCCGAAAAGGGGAGTTTACGCTTTAGCTTTACGTCATTTAGCGACAGGGCTTAATTTTACGTGGGAGCTACACCGAAGTTCCGGCGGAGGGTCTACGGGACATCCTCTTTCAAATGGAAGTTGGTTGGGCACTGTTGGTGATGTTTACAATAAGAAAGTGGACTTTGGTTTGGTTTGTGGTATGACATTTATAAGACATCCCATTGTTGAACTGTGTGCTATAATAACCTTCGAATATATAAGTTTTTGTGTGGGTCCCACAGCTAGAATTTATACATGGAAGGCAATATTTTGGCCGTTCAGTGGATTCCTTTGGTTAGGAATGATAATGACCACTGTTTTGGTCATCGTTATTTCATGGTTTTTTCTGAACTTTGACCAGGGTGCAAAAGTTTCGTCTTCGTGGAGCATGCTCTCGGTTGCCCAATATTATCCCAGAGTATTCGTAGAACAAGCTGACGGTTTACCTGCGGATCTCTCTCAAAGTGTCAAGATTATTGTTGGCTTTTGGTTATTATTTGCTCTTGTTGGTTCTACTCTTTACAGAGCAAAAATGGTGGGATTGATGACATTTCCTGAGTTAGAATCCCAGCCAGAAACATTTGACGAGTTAGCCAAGAGCGTATATGATATTCAGTTTCACTATTTTGGAAATGTGGCTTATAACACATTTAAAACGTCCACGAGTTCAACGTTCATAGAAATATTCAGAAAAATGAACAAAGAACCTGATCCTCTGAAATGCTTAAAAAGTACAATGAGCACAAGAAGACCATCATCGTGCATATTATTTGGATGTGTATATGAAGAACTGAAAAATAGAAATTTGAGCGACAGATTTGGCCAGAGTCCGATTCGCATCTCGCCAAATTATGGGTTCATGTTTACTCCAGGAGTTATGCATGAGAAATATGTAGACTTTTCGCAAAATTTTAAATGGATTCTTCAAAACTCAATGCAAATGGGACTGAACCAGCAATGGGAGAAAGCCGACTTCAATGATCTACTCAAAATGAAAAATGCTTGGCTAAAACGCTTGCCACCCAAGGACAGAATGGACTACGTGTTTCATTACACTTTTGAAAGCTCAGATGTCCTACATTTGGAAAATTTGAAGGGAGCTTTTTCCATTTCATGTACGGGATTAATTTTTGCGCTGGTTATATTCATTGGTGAACAAGTAAGTTGGATTTGTAGAGAAAGAAAAGAGATAATCAATACGTTAGACTACAAGCAGCAAAGGTTCAAAAATGCCATTAAATTAATAACTAATATAAATTTAATGACCGCTACTAAAACTTAGTATTAACATGCTTCAAGAATGTCAGCTAAATTTGTTATGAATGCATCTGTTTGTCCAGTCAAACATGTTACATGTTTTAAAACTGTACGGTAAGATACAACTGTGTGTTGCTGAATTGTGAATGAGATTAATTATTCACAATCCTGATAAACAAAATTAGAAGATTTGTACACCTTTTCTGGCAAAATTATGTGAAAATTCTAAAACAATATAGTTCTTTGTTTGAACGTGGTAAGTGGTGATATGTAATTTTCAACGTAAACCTACTTACAACACCTATTGTCTAACAATAGAAAAGAACGGCAAATGGCCTAAAATTAAAAGGACATAATTTTAATGACTAGTGTAGCATGATGGTTATATTGTGTCAAACCTTGTTTATGACGGATTGCTCTGTTTGAGTTGGGATTTTTACTGCTAGTTAAATCTAATGCGATAGTGTTTTGAATATAATGTTGGATTTGACTGTAACAGATAATTGGAATTGTTTATATAAGAAACGTTTATATGTAGGTACCTAGGTATACAAAGATAATTAAGATAAAGAAGCATTTTATATACTGACAGTTGGAGAAAATCATTAAATCCCATCGTTCGCTTCGCGTAATGACTTCCTAAAGCTTCCTGATGCTCACCACGTCTAAAAAATATTATTCAATTATTGTTATATCTACAAAATAATACCTGGCACGTGTAGTATCTAATAGCCTAGAGGCTTAAATTATGAACGCTAATAAATTACAACACAGTAAACATGACACCGTGTTATTTGTTTGGAAGATGTCTCATGTCTCATTTTGAGATTTTGAATCATTTATAAGCTATGTACTTTCCTTTCACAAACACCAACACCCCTTTGTTTAAGGAAATCATTTTTCCACTTTGAAGCCAATAAAAAATTCCTAAAATTGGTACTTTGAGATTTTCAGCAATTATTATTTTCATATGACCTATAATAATACACCTAATATACCTAAATGCATAAGGATAACTTTTTGAAAACGTGGTGGACGTGGTCCGAATTTTTTTTATTCAATTTTTCCAATTCAGCTTGTTTGGAAACCGAAATTATTGTTATCGGTTACCTACCTGACATTACAACAAGCTTCTCGATCTCGCTGGCAAATTTCTTCGTTGTTTCGACGAGCTTACATTTTATGTAAATGGTGTTTGATGATAATTTTTTATGTTTGTAAACAAGTACAATATTTTTTTAAAAACGGTCCCAACTTCATATGACACCTAATTAGGAAATAAATATTCACAACAGAACCACTAATTGCTACTCGTTATTCAATGAAACGCGATAATAATCTAGATAATATGTGATTGCATTTATTTGAATGACATTTCAAAGTAAATTTATGGGTTGTTGCAGGGGTTTGATTTCAAGGACAACTTACCTTTTTTAAATCATCATTATTGTCTCGTGACATACTTAAATATTTTACCATCTTCTACTTCTATCGCTATCAATCATATTTGCACATTGGATTTAAGATTTACTGCAGTACTTGAAAAGTCCTTGGAAAGCATAGTTTTGAAATACGGAAATATGAGGGCACAATTTCAAATTTCGATTTTATTTTTCCTTTTATTNCAGTACTTGAAAAGTCCTTGGAAAGCATAGTTTTGAAATACGGAAATATGAGGGCACAATTTCAAATTTCGATTTTATTTTTCCTTTTATTTGTGAAAACAATAAAACTGTCAAAGTCATTTGACATTTCTTCTAATTTTGAAAGTTTACCAGCGTTTCTTTCTAACCTCTTTCCAAACGCCAAAATATTTTTAATTTACGGCGACTTTTCTCTTGACAATAAAAAACAACCGAGTTTGATTTGGCTCAGAAAACTGGAACTAGTTTTGTCTCAACATTACATTACTGCCAACTCTGGGGGTGTCTACAAATCTCAAACTGCAACGAAACTACAGTGATTTCTTATCTATCTCCCGCACGTCCAAGACTATTTCGGATGTAACTCAGGTAGTAATTTTACTTTTGCCGGCTGGTATACCAAGTCCGCAGCAGGAAGACATTTTGTTTCAAAGATTAAATGTACCGCTGTTGAATCCTGCAACGGTTAGAAATCAAGTACAAGTATTTTATTGTCACGGACAAATCAAAACTACAATCCCTTTATACTAGCGACGTTATTCGAAGAATAAAACATAAACTATTTGTGGTTTTGGAAGATGACAAAATGCATTTACGCCTGTACTGCCCACATTGTCCCGTCCCTGAAAAAATATTCAAATTTCCTGCAAACTCGGAACTCGCTCATTCTAAAGTATTTCAAACGCCCATTCTACCCATTTCAGAATACTTTCCCGATTTCCAACAAAACTATTTCGGGTATGTCCTCCGAGTTTCATCAACTGATAAAATGGGTGGGGACTTGGAGTTTGCCGTGGACTCTACAGGTAAAACGTACGGTAAACGTGGAGTATTCGCATCGGCCATGTATCATTTAGCAGAGGGATTAAATTTCACTGCTGAGCTGTATCGTAGCTCTGCAGGAGCTTCAACAGGCCACACCCTTCCAAACGGAACTTGGGTTGGTTCAGTAAGTTTAATTTATACTTGATAATTTTGCGCTCAGGAAATTGTAAATAGTAATAATAGCATTGTTGTTCATATGGCTGTTCGTAACATTTTTTTCTTATGCATATTTAAGGTGGGTGATGTCTATTCTGGCGACGCCAGTTTCTGCATGCTATGTGGAATGTCGTACAATCGTCATTTTATTGTGGAAATTTGCTCGCCTGTCACCTACGAGTACATTCGATTTGCTATTGGACCTTCTGAGAAGCTGTATACGTGGCAGGCTATATTTTGGCCTTTCGATAGCCACCTTTGGGTGGCCTTATTGGCTTCAACAGTTTTTACAATTTTCTGCGCCTACTTTTTTCTAAAATTTCAAGAAAATCACTCAAGGTGGACCATTCTATCTGTATCTCAATATTTTGGAAGAATTTTCATAGAGCAATCTCAAGAAATACCAGTTAGCTTACCTGAGAGTATAAAAATAGTGTTAGGTTTCTGGCTGCTATTTGTGCTGGTTGGAACTACTGTGTACAGAGCTAAAATGGTTACATTCATGACATTTCCCGTTTTTGAGCGTACCCCAAGTACTTACGATGAACTGATTATGAGTCCTTACGAAATCGAATTTCATTATTTCCCTAACATTGCATACAACTCATTTAAGACATCCACTAATCCGGTGATTATGGACGTATTCAAAAAGATGCTTAAACAACCAGATCCAATTAAATGCCTACAGCATACTTTGCACTCAAAGTCGGTTTGTATTATGTTCACTAGTGTACATGAGGACATTATCAATCGAAACATGAGTGATAAATTTGGTCTAAGTCCGATAAGATCGTCTTCACAGTACGCCTTTATGTTTACGCCGGGCATAAGCAGTCAAAAACGTGCGGATTTCACTTTAAATTTCAGAAAAATCTTGCAAACGTCTCTGGCTATGGGGTTGAATGAGTGGTGGGAAAGAAGCGATGCGTATTTTTTGCTAAAGCAGAAAAACTCGTGGATTAAAAGTCTTTCACCGAATGGAAATACAAATGGTGTGTTTCGTTACGATTCCAGCAATACAGATGATGTTTTACATTTACGGCATTTGAGGGGAGCCTTTACGGTTCTCATTGGAGGGTGGATACTTTCTTTCGTCTTTTTCATTACCGCAGAGCAGAGCAAAAAACTATTTGGGAAGAGGAGGAGTTTTAGGACAAAGTGGAAGGCTTGTTCAAATTTGATTGCATTTCTGAATGGTAATAGTAGTGGATTTAAAAATAACTATAATAATTACTAGGTTCAGCAGTTTTTGTTATGAATTTAATATGGGTCTTGTTGGGACCTTGCATAAAGTGTAATACATATACGTTTCTTTCCAGTTGTAAGTATTCTTGAGTATAACCCTAATTTTAATTAGCACAACAAGCTTCTTCAAACAAATTAACAAAGCTTTTGGAATATTTAATATTCATTATTGTATAAAAATAACAAGTATTGGTACTAGTTTACACTTCAACCTTAACAGGTAAGTATGTAATAAACCTCAAGTTTT
>JAHZMT010002020.1:0-18104 GCA_027743785.1 Sinhomidia bicolor | reverse complement strand
CATATTTTTATCCGTTTTAGCACAGGTATGTATGTATATACCAATGAATTGAGTTGATGTCAACATAAACTTTCCTTTAATTTAATGTTTCTTCCGATAATAAACTGCTGACAAAAGACTCAAAAAATGTCAAAAAAGAACAATTCAAATACACAAGTTTTGATTGTAGGTATTTTATTGTGTACTTTTTCATTGTTAACAAAGAATAATAACAGCAAGAATAATAAGACGCCGTGAAAAGCCACGTACTATTCAAGTACTAATGGACTTTCTCCTGTTGCTTTTTCACATTTTGTACAATTTGAAATTTTATTCCTTTAGAATCTTTTGTATTTTTTTCATACAGTCTATTAGCTATGAAAGGAACGTAATTCACGTATATCCCTGTTTGTAAAATGAAATGATCGTGACAACGATAGGAACAATTTTTCTTATGTTTAGTAAAAGAATGTTTTAGTAAAAAAGATCTTTTTAAAAAAAGTCATACTCTTTTCATTCTCAATCAAAAAAGAAAACGCTATACAGACGGCAATCTCAAAAGGAATCCACCTAATCTGCTTTGGTTGAAGATATTTTTGGATAATATTCAATAAATGAACAAAGAACTTCAGTCAAGTGAAGGCACACATAAAATGACTCTATGAGTACTTACAACGGTTCCCTCAAAGAAACTTGTGGTAACGCATTTGTACTTGTACGGTGGATTTTGACTCAAAGAAGAAGGACCATTAGGAAAATAATTTCTTTAACACAAGCTACAAAAAAAGATTGTTCTTTGAGTAAATGTTAAAAATCCACTTACTGAACACTTAATTTGCTTACGCATCTTGTGCGAAATATTTGAATTGCAATGCAATGCAAACAAGCTTTAAAAATGTTAAATTACAAGGTACACAATCCTGTCGATTTGTAAAAGAAAAAAAAAACTTAATAGTTTAAAATGAGAAATGAAGATTCAGAATATGAAGTGATTATTATAGGCTATTATAGATTGTATTGATATTAAGTATTTAAAGAACTACAAAGATCTAGCATAGACATTAAAAAACCCAAAAGTAGGGCTTGCATGCTGACTGAATGCTATAATGAAGTATTCGAATTTCGGTACTATGTAACTTACAGGAGAAAAAATTACGAATCAGAAATGACTGATGATGCAACCAAATAAGCTTCTGTTTAAAAAAGTTGATAAAAGTGTGCATGAAATTCATACTAAGAGAAGATTTTTATGTCAATCAACTAGGATAAGACCAAAAGTTTGTTGACAGAAACTATAAATGTTTGATACTTCCTTCCTGTGTAAACCACGACAGAGGGAATTAAGCATTCGTATAACACATTAAAAATACATTGTAAGCATGCATGTTTTTAGAATAACATTGCATGATTGAACATGAAGGTAATGTTAATGTTTTAATCTCAAAACGCAAATATGATTGAATATATTTATTTAACACTAAATGGTTAGTCTGTTATTTAACTTCACTTTTTAAAAAGTGAAAATATCTGCTCATTTAATGCGTGCTAAATGGAATAAATTCATAACTGCTTAAGTGTTGTTATTGTTTGGACTGTATTCTTACCTGCTATAATAAATAATTATTGTGATGCTAAATAATAAAACTTGCAGTTGATGCTACGTAAACCATGTGTATGTTATACTAGAGACGAATTATATATATGCATTCTTAATAGCTGCATGCATTATCGAAAATATTTCCAAGTTAAATATTTAAAATAGACACACATAATATTATTAAGTATTAACACTTTATAAAGTTTTTATGCTTCTCCTTATCTTACAAGTATACCTACCATGTATATAAACATAATACGTCGGTGACTGGATTGAACTGTATAGATCAAATTAAAAACTGCTAAAAAAGAATAGTATAAGTATAGAGCTGTATAAAAGAGCTGCACGCGATATAATGTGAGTGTGACAATCTTGTTCATTTTAAGCCATGTACCTAGGAAAGGAGAGAATGAGGAATAGATAAAGGCGCAGGCGGTGTTATAGTTATATGGCTTAGGAATTAGATAAAATCGGTCGGAAAAATACTTTTTCTAACCTTTATTACAACGTAAAAAGGCTTCAATTGTACATGCAATGTCAAAAAATGTAGTGACATGTAGTAGAATTTAATGTTAATGAATGAGTATATTTTTATGAAATTGTACTGCAAAACTAATTATTAAAAATAAAATGATTGCAGATGTAAAGATGTATACTCTATACTATGCATATACTAATCATGTATTTATAATTTAAGTGCTGTGCTAAAGAGCTTAAATAGTCGTGTATCAAAGTGTGACATTAATAAAACTTGCTTAACCATAAACAAAAAACTTGACATTTGTTATATCGATAACACCACTTACTTCAACTGATTTTCACTAATAGTAATATAAAAATGAAAGACAAAACGGTGAAGCACATAATAGCGGGTTACCACATCTGGTAAGTTACTAATAACCAAAATTGAACATTTTGAAATTTTGCAACAGTGTGCGTCACATAACTACTGTAACATTAGTAAATAATTAAATTAAAAATAATGTCATTATTTTGCACATTCTTATCCTGAGATCATGTTACCGTTCCTATTTCCTATGACTACTACGAGCCTTTTACAAAAATGATTAATTTTCATCAAATTTTTATGCATCAATAATGGGGTATGAGTCCAGCTAACAACACAATCATGCAGGCAGAACAAAGGTTACTAACTACTATATTTAACCATCTTATCATTATGATGACTAGACTTATGTTGCCGTTTATAGACGTTTGTTCAAGTCTCGTCTGCCAAATTCTAAACAATCAAGGTACTTAAGTAGGTATATGTAACACAAACTAATATTTAGAGGAACGAGAAATGACTATAGGGAAAATGAAATTACTTTCACAATTCGTTAAAAGTACTATTAAGTTTAGACCAGACCTTTCAAATAGAGAAAAGTACAGACGCCAGAGTCAGAGGAAAGGAGTAAATACGTGAAGTTATTGGGGAAAGATGAGATCGAACGCAAAGTCTTGTTTAGTGTATGTATCAGTCCAGCATAATATCCAGAAGAGATAAATTTGGTTGCAGAGCGCTAGCAGTCAACAACATACTACTTGTTCTTGTTTGCGCTTCACTGCTTCACTCATCTGCTCTGTTAAAAGACAAAAAAGAAAAACACTACTCTCGTTCTGCGACTTGTGAGTGACCGGCTATGTTGTATAATTTTTTGACAGAAGAACAAGATAACTGCCAGTTAAAAATTGGTAAATTTGTGTTTATCTGATTTTAATTAATTGCGACAATTACTGTTCTTTATTGAAATTTTGTTTGTGCAGAGCAAAGATAAAGTTTTCTACCAACGCTAATGTAACTACTCCCACGCACGTCTGTTTTTTGTGCATTTTGGAAATCTCCTTCTCAAAAGTTAATTTTGAAATTTTCAGTTTGCGTTCAAAAGTTGTCATTACGGATTGTTTGTGTGTCAAGTGTTGTCAAGCGACTATTAAACTTGCATATAAGGACAAGTTGCAAGTTTAACACATTTAGTGTTTAACTCAACTATATTGGTGATTGGTAAAATTAATTTTTGTAAATTATGACTTCTGCCAGCCCGAGTCCAAAGTCCCCAGAGGTTTCTGAGAAAACTAAAAAGTATGATAGGCAACTGAGGTGAGTCAAAATGCCAAATTTTTTCGTTATTTCATTTGATTTAACTTCAACTTCTTGGACAGCTCTGGTAGGTTCCAAACAATCTCGTTCAGGAAACATCACCTAAATTGAAAGTTTTATTTATTTATTTGTTTGTTTATTATTTCTTTACTTCAGACTCTGGGGTGATCATGGACAGAATAAATTGGAAAAGAGTAAAATATGTTTGATAAACGCCAACGCAACCGGTACTGAAATTTTGAAATCACTGGTGTTGCCAGGATGTGGGAGTTTTGTTATTGTGGATGGTCACCGTGTAACCCAAGGGGATATTGGAAACAAGTGAGTTCCAACTATTGTAATAAGAATTCATGTACTCCTATGGCATATACGCTACAACATAAATTGAAAGATAACTATTTGTAAATAAACAAATTACTTTGTGTCTATATTTGACATAGCTTTTTCTTGGAAGCCGAATCTTTGGGAAAATCTCGAGCAGAATGTGCTCTGCAGCTACTTTTGGAGCTTAACACGGAAGTTTCTGGGGAAGCCATAGTTGTTCACCCGGATAGTTTGTTAAATACAGATCCAATATTTTTTAACCGATTTACTATTGTGATAGGATGCCAACTAAGTGAACGGTAACTTTAACAAACAAATTTTTGAAACAATAGTTGACTTGTATAATAGTTGTTACAATTTCTCATGTCATTACGTTACTTACTTTGTAGTGTTTTATCGTCTTTATCAAAAACCCTTTGGGAGAATGAAGTTCCGTTTATCAGTGTTCAGACTACTGGATTTATAGGATGGATTAGAGTCCAGCAAAACGAACATGTAATTATTGAGTCCCATCCGGATAACGAAAAAGTTGATCTTCGATTGGATACTCCATTTTTGGAGCTAAGAAAATACATGGATTCTATTACCCTTGATGGCCGTGATGAAGCTTTAAAAACGCCGTGGCTAGTTTTGTTATACAAAGCTTTACAATCTTATGTGCAAGAGTCGCATAATGGTACTGTCGGAAGTAATGGCACTGAAACTCGATTTCCATCATCAAGTAAACAAAAGTTGGAATTCAAGAAATATCTCAAACAATGTAAGTGACAAAATGTTTGTCTTCTTGTTTTATTTGCTGTCCATCCATTGTACTGATTCCGTTTTCTTTACAACATTACATCTTTTCTGTTGCAGGCTTAGCAAAATGTGATCTGAATGAAAACGATGAAGTTACTGAAGAGGCTGTGAAAGCAGTTAATACGGCTGTCTCACGTACGACTACTCCAGATGAAGTCAAAGCAATTTTGGAAGACCCAAAAACTTCAAAAGCTGAGGTACTTTGTAATTTTTCCCAGATTTTCTGTCAGTTGTCATTTAAAAAAAATTTGTTATTCTACAAAAGACTCATTTTTATGTTTGGTCCAGAGTAAATTTTGGATATTATGTGCTGCATTGAAAGAATTTATCAACGAAAGAAATGGGTTGCTTCCAGTGAAAGGAGTTTTGCCAGATATGACCGCAGATTCTGAGAAGTATATTTCACTACAGAATGTGTGAGTAGTTTTACTACATACAGTAATAGTAGCAATGATGAAAATTATTAAAATAATATGATCAGAAGGGAAGAAAAACGTTTACAAGCAGAACATTTTAAAGGACTCTTTAATGAATGCAGGTATCGAGAAAAAGCATCTAAGGATTCCAATGAGGTGCTGGACAAAGTATGTCAAATAATCAAGCAGTCCGGAAAACAAGGAATGAACATTACTGCTGAGGAAGTTCGTTTATTTTGTAAGGAGAGTTACAACCTAAGATTAATAAGAGGATATCCTGTTTTCGAAGAACTAGCATCCTCTCCAAACTCGGTGTTAACGGAGCTAGGTAAAACGGCACATTTAAAAAATAAGTGTTACTTTATTATCAGTTAACTCAAATGTATAAGTTACATAATCATATTATTATCTTCTCTCTTAGCTCAAAATATGGAGGAAAGTAACCCAGAACTGATGTTCTACTTAATTCTACGTGGTTACCTTCGTTTTCACAATGAGTACAATTCATATCCTGGTATAAGTGATGTTGAATCAGATACATCACGATTCAAGGTAAAACAAACCGTTGGCATTTACCATATTTATTTTTGTAAAAAGGGTTTCCACTGTTTCATTAAGTTAACATTATTTATTTATTATTTCATTCCACCACCTATTTAAGATACTGTTTGTAAAATGTGATAATTTGTGACTATTGTGTGTGACCAATAGACCACCGTTACGAAACTTTTAAATGAGTGGAATACATCCGTAGTACCAACTGAAGATTGTATTCATGAAATATGTCGTTACGGAGGAGGAGAGATGCCGTCCGTGGCAGCGTTTCTAGGTAAACTTAAAACTATATATACTGCTTTTCATCATTTTTGAATCGAAAAGGTTGTTAGTGTTGAAGCTAATAAATATTGTTGTTATTTCACCACAGGTGGATGTGCTGCTCATGAAGCCATCAAAATTGTCACTAGTCAATACGTTCCACTCGACAATACGTTCATTTACAATGCGATTACTTCTAATACTCGTTCATTTAAATTGGGAGGTGATATTTAATTGTAATTTCTCTTTTTTGAAATATGTATAAAATCATTAATGCTAGCTAGTATTAGATTTAATTTGTAACTAAATGTTTTTGTGAAATAAAATGTAAAATAAAAGTAGCTCCTTTGAGCATTCAAAACAAAAACTAATAATTTTGCGGCGTTTTTTGTGCACGCACAGTAGAATATTGCATTTAACCGGACATGTACAGTAATGGGAGAAAACAGGTAATAAAATCGAGTACGCTAAATGTCGCAATGTTTATTCAAATTACTGTTTTGCTTCTCATATAAACAAAACGAGCACACAGTATTATACATATAATTATTTGAATGATGCAGTTTTACAATGCAGAGATAGAGTGTGTGTATGGAATAGTAATAATGACATCGATTCATTCATATATAGTAGAATATTACAAACAAAATTAAATAAGTATTTGATGCGCACCTTATTAACGAACAATATTCTCACGACGATGATGAAGTTCTCAAATAACTTTTCATTATTACTGATTCAGGGAATTTCTGTATATTATTTTTAGTAATTTCCATTTTTCACAAACGAAACGAAGTAAAATAAAATAGAAACTGCTTGCCTGCGTACTCAAAAATCGTGTCAACCGAGAACAAATAATAATTATCATAAAATTCTCCTCGCAAGTGATACTCATCAAGAATATATATATTTTATCATATGATCGGAAAAATAATAGCAATCCATAGTGTAAACTGTAATAATAAGAATAATATACATATACTTAAAGGAACGAACTAGCGTCCTATCTTAATGCGAGACAAGTGCTTAAACTCAATGAGGAATTCTATACAGGGTGTTTCTTTTTTAATAATAACATAATTTAAGATTTGATGCCCACATCCACTTTTACACGCTTGTAAATAGGTGATGTCAGTGTTTTTTTGTTGCCGATGTTTTATCAAATTTTTTTTTCATCGAATGTGAGACGCTTGCAGTTCAGTTAGACAATAAATTTCCCCAATATGAGACCGAAAAGAGCAGCCACCAACGCTAGGACAATATAGAGCATTGGTACAGCTGGAGGACTCGCGGACGTGCCCATTTGCATCATACTTCCACCGGATTCCCTTTGCTTCATTTGCTTACGCATTCTGTCCAATTCCTCCTGCAGAAATGATATCATAGACAGGAACAATCAGAATTAATACGGAATAATAAATCCAAAAAGCGAACTGCTTGGCCATCGAGCATGACTTTTACATACCTTTAATTGCGAGTTTTCATGCTTAAGATGAATCGTTTCCTGCTGCAACTTCATCGTCGCATCTCCCGTACCCCGGCTATCATCGGTTCCATACTGATATAATTTATAAAAAATACAAATTTACATTATTTAGAGATGATAAATGAATAGAAATTATCCAATACAACATTTTTCAGAGAGTAAACTATCAAAACACGTAACAAGAACTTAGACAAGATTTGAATGTAAGACGAATCTAAAATCCTCGACGTATATTACTGGTAAATAGAAATTTTAAAAATCAACTTGAGAAATCGAATTTAGTAAATTAGCACAGATTTTAGATTGTTTGATTCGTAGTTACTCGAACTCAGGTATTCAGGTAGTGAATGTATTATTATAAGTTATAAGGTACTTGGAGAAAACGTACAGAAGCTTGCGGAGATGAAACAGCATAATAAAAAGCAGTTGCATTATGGTCCAATCCACCATCTCCCTTTCAAAAGAAAACAAAATATACACGTAAAACAAAACAAAATAAATCAACAAAGGCACTAAAAAGCAGGTTATTCATAAATAAATTAAAATCGTAAATAAAACTACTAGAGATAATATTAATAAAAACGATATATCTGAAAAATAACAATATTAATACAATCCTTTTTTCACCGTTCATTGTACGTGTACAAAAATTTGTTTGCATAAAAATAGCCTGCTTAGCTTCTAAGCTATTACATTTCACACGGCAGAGAAAGCAACCATTGCAAACAACAGTATAATTAAAACGGATATAACGCACTCCTCATCCACACCACTAATTAAAATCATAGCAACAGAATCATTTGTCTAGATTACCTTAAACCATTGAAAAAGGTTAATTATTAGTAGTAGCAACAGTACAAATTTACAGTCTTACTAGCAATTAATATGGCAAGTTCTAGTATAGTAAAACCAAATTGAAACAAGAATCGAATCTGTCCTTCCGTAAAAACACATCGAACACAACATTCAATTCAAAACGAATTCAATCACTGATCAATCACTCACTACTTACTTTATGTGACTTAGAAACACCAACAACTTCTTCCTTGGATCGACTTAGTTTCTCCTCCTGTACCACATTTAGATCATTCTGACTTGTCGCATCCATAGGCATTTCGAATGCACAACGAAGTTTGGTGTCCATTAATGCTGTCCCATCCACATCTTTCCACTGAAACATTCAATTGAATAAAACAATTTTGGAGAATGTTAGCTTTACATTATCACTGCCTATATTATTATCAAAATAATATATATTAAGTACCATTGCGTCCATATTGACTTCCCCGTTCGGTGCATAAAGTGACTGAACCATGAATTTGTGCTTATTTGCCGAAGGTTCTAATTCACAGGGTTGAAACACCACTGAAATTACAAATTAAGTTTCATTAGCTTTGCAAACAAAAATAGTTGTGTCAAGTTCCAAATGACGTATCAATGATGAATCAATAATATTTTCAATAACATAATAAAAGAGTTGAATGACTTTTATTTTTTTAAATCCTTACCAGCTATAGAAATGGAGTTAAATTTTTAAAAATCAGTTAAAGTTTTGAATATTATTCCGCGAATTATGAGTAACTGTATAAATTTTGTACCTTTGAATTTGAGCTCATGCTCCGGTTCAATCTTCAAAACCTGTTCTACTGGCATTTTGTTAGTTTCCTAGCGCAAGTTCCTATAAATACGAACTGCTGTTCCTAAATAACGCCCCAGACGGCACCGGATCTCAGTAATCAAAATAATGGTGAAGCTGAAATTTTATAAATAAAAAGAAGAAAAGATCAATTAATAATACACTTTACTACGATTAAAAATACACTCGAAGTTTTACACTGGATGTGATAAAATATTTAATGAAAGTAAGGTATATACTATAAGTTACTACAAGCACTGACCATGTGCTTACCCAGACAATTACAGTAAAAGGTACAAAGTGGTTCTTAAAATTTACTGATGCTGTCACTGTCACCAGAGAATTACAGTAGACCCGAAATTTATGCCGGTTATACAAGGTAAAATAATAAAAGTTTTGTTATTTGCCCTACCTTTTAAATGTCTCACCTTAATGAAATAAAGGACAATTATTATTACTTTTACTAATTTACGTTTCTCGAAGTGACGTGTCAAGGAACGTTCAATAAAGGAGGGGTTCAACAGAAAAATGGAGACATGGAGAGCCGAAACATATTCAAAATTACCGTAATTAAAATTCAAACAGTAAATGATTACGCCTATTTATCAGCTGTTTGCACGATACCTATATTAATATACTACTTACTTACTCCATCACACTTTCTCTCAAAAGTACTGAATATTATCTTCAAATCAAATTCTCGTATACTCTTATCTCTACTAACAACGTTAAAAAACCTTGTTAGCTATAGTGATTAAACTGACTGTTGTCGTTCCGTCTCAAAAAAATTATTACGTAATATGTCAAAGCATGTGCCAAATTGCCAAAGAACACAGAGTGGTGGGAGGGAAGGAGAAAGTAATTTCACAAAAAAGGTTTTTACTTACTTTTAAAAGACTATAAAGCGCTAATTAACCAACCAGGTCTAGGTGTCTAGATTTAGTTCTCTTCTTCGAAATGTCTCCGTGTTGGCAGGAATCACCTCTAGTTCTTGGCCACGAGTCACAAGAAGAGTAAGTAAGTAGAGAGTAGTAGTAAATGGACAATTTTTTCTAGTTCTTCTATTCAACAAAATCAAATCGTTCCTTTATTCCTTCTTTTTTCCTTCGTCTACGTACGGCACACACATAATATACACACAAAAAGTAAGGTATATTATTATTATTATGCAAATCTTCAGAAAAGTACTACTTAAATTCACATCAGAAACGAAACTCTCTCATGTGTAGATCGAATGAATGAAACCGTTCACTACTTATTACACCTTGGCTTATATATTATTATTATTATTACTGCTTGCTTGCTTACACTTGTTCCTTCTTCGGCAGATTTTTTATTGATTCGCCACAAGATCAAAACTTTATTTTATTTTAAAGGAAAGGTTGTAAACGTGTATGCATATCTCATAGTAGTAGCAGTTGTTGATGTACTATCACCATCATCATCAGTTTTAAATGTATGTAAAAATACAGTGCACTATTTGCTTTTCAAATATAATCTTCCTTTTTATTAGAGACACTCTAGAGATGTTGGTGGTGTTACTGAATCTTTTTGAAAGATGGTGCAAATAATAATGTGGTGGTGGCGGCGGAATACTTACGCACGGAATACAACTCCACTAGTATTCAATGAGGATAGCAGCAGCAGCGCTGCGAATAGTTCAATTTTATTACTGATTTATACCTTTCACACCACTACCATTATTATTTTACCGTTTATATATTGCACGTACGTTGTGGATTTTTAGAGCTCTTTTTATTATAATATAATATTATTATCAGTGTCTTGTTTGAAGAAGATGATGATGTTTCTCAATAACCTCAACTTATTACTCTTCAAGTACACTGGTCAATAGGTAGCACTTCTACTATGGTTTGGTAGGTGACGGTGACATAGGTTTTTTAACGCACTATGTGTACATACATAATAATAAGATGTTGATGATGATAGCTACTACGATGAGATTATATGCATAAGAAGATGATGATCAGGTTCGGAAACAGTGCAGTAAAGTTGAATTGCCAGGGCGGAGCTAGATATTCACTTACTGTTCAACTTTCCACGTATGTTTCTACCTTGGCGATAGCACTGACACTGCACTGGTACGTGTACATCTTATGGTGGTGGTGGATTTTTTTCAAGTCTTTTGGTCTCGGTAGTAGTAGTAGTGCAGTCTGTGTTTTTTAGGAGATTCTGTGTTGGCTCGCTGGCTAGCTATGCTTCTGCTGCGGGTGAAATTTTTCTAGACTCTACCTACTATACTCACTCCTACTCCTAATACATTGGTAACTATGAAGCCTATATGATATCATCGTCGTCGTCGTGTCGTGACTATGGCAAATGCTGTACTTCAACAGCATAGCAGTAGAGGTTTTTATCGAAAATTGCTGAGCAGCAGCGGTAGAGTAGAGCCAGAGAGAGCACTGAGAGCAGTCGAGTTGAGTTGCTTAGTTGCTCTGCTTGGGTGGTGGTGGTGTTGTGAATGTTGCGATGATGATTACTACTACGATCACGATATAAAACGAAAAATGGCACTAAGGATGTTGTGCTCTGCTAGTCTGCTATGATTACCACTACCACCTATACACCACCACTACTTTTGAACAATAAAAGTCCGTATTTTTGTAGTATTCTTGCTTTTCGTTTGTTAAGTTTCGGCCTTTCGGGATGTACCGTAAAAGAAGTAGTTGACTCAGTCAGTATGCTATTTTATGTCTGCAGTGAAGTATTACGTCGTAAATACACGCTGGATCTATGACTGGATGAGATGAATGAATGATGCTCTAGAAGAGTAGCGTTAATAGTTAGTAAGTAATATTTAACATTATACCTAAAATGCTATAAAATTATTATATAGAACTGCATAATTATATATTCTTTAAAAAACCTTTAATCTCTACTTTTAGGCTGGTAAAAAACGTACTGGCTCTACAGTCGTATCCGTCCATACATATTTTTACCTTAGCTTTTTAGGTACGTAAATACGTATGTAGATGTAAACTACAACCACCGAAACATTTTTGTATGAAATTTTATTATTAGTCCACCAGTACTACTAGATGTAGAAGGATGATAGAATGCAATAATACAGAAACCAAGTATGTACTTGTATGTAATTGTTACAGAATGGTTCGGTCACCGAACCATTCGGTGTCATTTAATCGAAAGTCATATGGCAGATACACACTATATGAGACTTGACTTCCCTTACGAATTTTTCTATCGTCGAATGTGCATGATTTCCAATCCAATGTACATTTCGCCGTCCATCCTTTTGACATGACATATATCAATTTGCTAGATTTAAAAGAATCTTTAGTTACCACAGCCAGAGGTGGGCGTTTAGACACCACTCACACTCGCACTCACACTCATTCAAACTTTTCAGACTCCCCTCACTCAACTCACAACTCACATGTTCTAAATTTCACCACTCAACTCATCACCACTCACGAGATTTTCACTCACTCACAACTCATTGAAAATCTCGACTTACCCTTCATTTAGTACACAATTTAGCCACAGTATATTGAGAATAAGTACAACAACAGCATATGAGATTCTCACAATACCCCAAGGGTTTGTTCAAATTGCCACCAGTTGTCGCTGTCTACACCAGCGATCACCGAATGTACTAGTTTATTTCGCTTTCTTTATTCGTAACCCTTAATTTATATAGTACAAAAATTAAGTTTATTTGCTATACTAACTTAGACTCCTTTCTTTTAGCTCTTGTACATTTGCCTTTACCAATTTTATCTTTCATAGATCGGCACCAAAAATCATAACGCATATTAATATAAAAAGGAATCAACATACAAATTAAAGCAATGCGATGCCCTTCTTTACTGCAGCCAAGATTGCCAATGTCGAAATGAGGCATATTTTGAATGCACTCAATTAACATGTCACCAAAAAAAGATGAACACTCTATCATACTACAGATTGAAGGTTCTAACCCATGAACCACAAATTGAAAAAGAGCAACAGAAGGATAATGTAAAGGACCCTTGTTGTACATATCCACAAGAGTGGCGAATTCTTGTACTGTTTGTGAAGAATCAAAAACATGCAGTGATTTATAGCATTCCTCACAGTTAGACAGTTTTCTAAATTTGTATGCTACATAACCGCACAATTGAAATACAACTACTTTATCTATAACGCTGGAGTTTGATCTGGAAGAATTTGAAAAAGTAGGGATAGGATAAATGCTATAATTATGGTCAGCTAAGCTATTGTTCCACGCTGTTTTCTGGCTTTCTAATGATGACACTAAGTCATTTATATGCCTTCGAATTTCATCATCTATCTTTTTCTGCTCTAGTTCAACTCGTGCTGCCGAGTCTCGAAGTGAGGTACGAAATGAGCAGAGTATTGTGTCATCAGTGTCTGTACGGATATTGCCTCGGATTATTCTCTTACAAGGGTTATACATGCTGAGTAATCGATGTAAATGAAGAAAATTTTTAATAGTAGGATGCTCCTCATGTCCGCCTGCCGCTCGAATTAAACCAAAAAAATTCTGAAAATAGTAAAAGCACATAGCAAATTTCACATATCGAGCCATACAACTAAACCAGTGAACCAGATTAAAAGAAAAGCGACCTCGAGAGCATCTTGATTAAATTTGACTGGTAACACATAGGCAAATCCAAGCTTAGTAATTAAGTACTCCACAATATCAATGGTGGATTGCACAGTCACTCGCAAACCAGCAAGAGTTTCATCGGATGCAAATGGTATGTATTTTTTATCCTGACTTCTTTGTTTATATTCATCGTTAATGACTTCCATAAACATTTTTAATTTCTAAAACAAACAAATGTCAAATATTGAATTATTAAATATAAATAAATAAAAATGACATCTTAAAAATTAACTGATTTAATATTAAAATGTTTAACTACATATTACCAGAAAGGCATCTGAATTAAGTCTTAGACCTTGACTTGGAATCTTTGCGTTTAACGGATCAAATAGATCATTAAGCATCAGCGTTAATTGAATAGTTCCGTCTACATCATAAAATTCCTCGGAGGTTGACGGATTATTCATGTAAAAATTCAACCCGTTTCCAACATGTTTACTGAAAAGCTGAATATAGTGTTCATCATGAGTTTTGGTCATTGCTTGCATCAATCTTAAGCGTACTGTACGTCAACTTACCTGTGTAGCATACGACACAACCATTTTTTCAAAATTATTGGGATTAATATGTGATGAAGTTAGTTTGGGACAGACTCTCAGACCTGGTGATAAGGTGGATTCTTTTAAATATAATTTCTCATAATGCTGAAAATTTGCCTGCTTTCCCTGAAACTAAACAGAAAGTCGTATATGATCGTATATTCATTAATAAAAACTTGATACATGGACAATTTTCAAAACGTGCACTTACCCTTACTATACCACGATTTAGAAAATGATTTCGAATACACTTGAAAGGATGTGGAACATCAGAAGAAAAATAGAGCAACCGGTCCTCATCGCATGGATGAGAAATCTAAAATATCGTAAATTTAATATTTTCACAATCACACCAATTTATACATTTGTATCTAACTTATTACATTGTTATTAATTGTTTCCGAGATTCCGCTAATTCCAAAACATTTCCACATCCTTTTATTTGGCTTGGCTCCATCGCAGACAATGTTTAAAACCTGCGCTCCAACTGACTCCAGCTTAACGATAGCCTGAAGAACAAGCTTGGCTAAATGGTCTCCTTTTGCTGCATTGCGAGTGGCAAATGCTGCAATTGGTTGAACCTGTAAGAAACAATAAAATCTTGATTGGATAAATTAATAAAAAATTGATTGTCAAATCGAAAATCTAATCATGCACATATTAAATTACACACCCAGCTGGCATTCATAGGCCGGAACATCATAACCAGAGCGTGGTTTGCAAATTTGTCTTTATCCTGCATAATAATTTCTTCATTTTCTTCTCCATAATTGACAAAACCGTCGATTCTATGACTCTGCCGATTATAATCAAGGGACTCTCTTAGCTTTAGTTCATCAAATATTAATGAACCTTGTCTGTCACGAAGTGTTTTATCATCCATCTGTCTTTTTATAGCAGTCAATGAAGAACTGGAAAATCCAAATTTGCATTTTTCATGAGCAATTAACCTTTGTAAAGTACTACCACATGGCAGAGGCAACATTTTTGCTTCCCGTAAATGCCTATAAGCTGCTGGAGATTTGATACGAAGTAAAAGACATTCTAAAAGCCAGTTACTGGAATATCTGAAACGTAAAACATCATTTAATTACTGGATATTTATATTATTCAATTTTCAAATTACAAAATAGGTATCCATTTAATTTCAGTAGAAATATTATTACCTATTTCCTTCCGCTGATTTCACTTTTATTGATTTCAACGTGTGCACCAGAGCATCCTTTTGATTTTTATGAGCGTTCATATTGTGGATGTAGTTTACACACGACTTATAATTTGCTTGAACAACGTTCTTCTTGAGGTGTTGTAGCTCTCTTGACAAAAACTTTTGCTTTAATTTTAAGGTTTGAATATTCACACTGTCCCTTTTTAACTTTTTTAGGAGGAGGTTTTCTTATTGCGATTTTAAGGGAAACACGGTTCTGGAGGTTTCGATGTAGTTTTACACAGGATGTGCAAGTTTTTCTGTAGCTAATTTTTGCACATTGTTTTGAAAACCATCTTCCGTGTGTAAATTCTCCCGTTGGACACTTCGTGGTGCAAGGATATCCTACAAGGCCAGAGCAGCACCTTAACGGTGTGACTTTTTGTAGCAGCTGATCAAAATCGTACGTACTTGTCAAACTTGTACTTGAGCACTGAATGAGAGACGCCGTCGCATCATGTCCTCCTATACTAACATTTATAACTTCTTGATGTCGAATCTAGAGGTAAAAAATAATTTTGCGAATGCATGCTAGGTTAATGATCATTAGGTACAAACATTTCACAACTTAAATTCGTATTTATTTACCGTAATTGACTGTGCTATACGTGGTACATTTTCGTTGACTTCTAGCTTGAGAAAACAAAAATAATCTTGAGGTTTATAAATTATGAAACCATTGGCTTTTGCAGTATCTTCAAAATTGATGGAAAAACTTGCAGTGGTATCCATTTTCACAAATTCTTCATCTCTTGGCAACTCAGCTGGGTTTTTGAAAGCAGGTGAATTTCTTTTTGAAATGGCGTTTGTGGTAAGGGTATCACGTTTAAGCAAGCGTCGTGTTTTGACAGGGTTAGGGTTAAGGTGATGAGGTATGTTTGGAAATTTTGTTGGTAACGAGCCTTCTCGAAGAGTCCATCGTTCCCTATCCAAACGGTGAACTTGACCATTAATCTTATGGTCAAAGGATTTAATAATATCTTTGTCTTCAAAATGCAGATGACACAAAACATGAATTTTGTTGCTGGGGTTAAAAGTTTTGTCAGCTCTCAATTTAGTTAATATTTTGACCCATTGCTCGCGGACGTTTTTTGGGGGACGAAAAGCACGGCACTTTTTTCCTCCATAACCACTCTTACAATTTGGAGCAAAGCAGCTGACCATTGTGATTTAAAAGATTATGATTTTATTAAAACACTTTTAAACAACAATCGTTTATTCAAACTTGGCTTCAATGAAGCAACGCAAATTGAATAGACTACCACTGCTTAAAATAAGACGGGAATGAGATTTTGATTCGGTATTAAATATTTTCTTAGTCCGCACTATTTCTCTATTTTAAACTTAAAACATTCCGATTTTGCAAAAAGTGTATTTCTACTCAATTATTGGAAATAAATGATTAATTAAAAGACAAATGGATTAAACACGTTCAGCTGATAATGCATTCAACTTTTGATAGCTGAGCGCTACTCTTCTTCCTCCACCGTGCGGCGAGAATGTGAAACCCCACATATACAGGCTAGGCTGATACAACAAACAACGAAAACATGAGCAACTGTATAGACAGTGCGGTGAGGTAGTGTGATCCAAGTAACTTTGATTTAGCGATAGAAAAAATACTGAAACGCGCCAAAAATTAAGTGAAGTACAAATGATCAGAAAACAACTTTAGAATCTTCCCAACATATGATCGAGACGCCAAAAATCATGCTGGCGATAAAAAATGCCAAAATTAAGAACATAAGAAACTTCAATTTCCAATAATGTTAAAACCGCTAAAACAAATTTGTAATCCAAATTCAACAAAAATGGGAGCAATAGATAGTACTACAGCAGTTACTATACTCTAACGGTAAATACTTTGTAGAGATTCGAAATATTTTCGCAAAGGATTGATTTTTTATTTAAAATTGAATTTAAAATTGATTTTCTGTTTATTCACCTTCAAAAAAAATATTGATTTAAATCAATTCATGAATATCAATTCCTCAATTGTTTAAAATTGCCAGATGTGGCCAATAAACTTGTCTATTTTCAGGGCTCTAGCAAAGAATCCTCCAATCTAGTTTTAGCTTTCCATTGAAGATTTTTACAAACATTATTATTTAAACAGTCTCTGTTGTAGACATTGTTAATATTCCCGTTATAACTAATTTAATGAACTCGTTCAAAATGGAATTTATGATAAATTGTGCTGAAATTGAAAGACATTTATGTTAGTGTGAAATGCAGTGGTGGCGTAGCATAATCTAAATATATACTGAAAAATTATAATCTCGAAATGAAGTAATATACCACTCACTCACCACCACTCATCTGTGTATTTTTTTCCCGCCACTCACTCACTCACCACTCATGATCTTTCAAAAACCCTTCACTCACGCCACTCACACTCACCACTCGTGAGTGAGTGGGCCCACCTCTGCCACAAACTATAAAATCTTTTGTAGATACAATAATTAAAGGAATGAAAGATGACAATCCATTTGTTACATAGTTCATTTATCTTGTAAATAAACTCATTTCCATTTAAACTACTGCAACCAACGCA
>JAHZMT010002019.1:0-18883 GCA_027743785.1 Sinhomidia bicolor | reverse complement strand
CCAAATATATCTATCTACCTATACAAGATGAAAAGAAAAATTGTATTCTGTTAAACAAAAGGAAAAACGAAATAATACATTATTTTTTATATATTTTTTTGTCGGAGAGTGTTCAAAGGGTTGCTTATGAAGAACGTATTTATAAATTTTTGTTTTCTCTCAGAAACCTTTATTATTATTATTATTAATAGTAATATTTCCCCTTTCCATACAACTTATTATATGTGAATAGCAGGGGTATTACCACTGCAACCACTACTACTACTGTTGTACCCGATAGTAATAATTGGACGGTTGATTAGTAATTCTGTGCAAGACTATGGACATACATGGAAGAGAGAAAAGAGCATTTATACATAATATTTGTGTGTATAACGATAAGAAAGAGGAATTATAATGGTATATAAACTGCCTCATCATAAAAAGTGACTAGCGTTAATATTATTGCGCATCAAAACTTTTCCGTAGTGTATGTGCAAGCAAGCTCATCATCATCATCATCATCATTCTCAGGTAGAATTACAATAAGTGCAATACAGAATTATTAGTAGCATGCATCCTAAACAAGAGCAACAGAAGCGGCAGGTTTTCTGTATGAACTAGGGAGAAGAAGGAGGAGGAGGATGACGATGATGATGTATAGCTTGAGAAGAAGAAGCTTGTCCAGGCGTTAAGATTGTATTAGAAGGTGTTAGAGATGCAACCACCGCCAAAGATCAGGGCGTATGTGTCTATCCAGCTTAGCTCTCTTCTATAGAGCTAGCCGACTCTACAGAGAGAAAAAAATTATTGAATATTATCAAGTTGCATATTTATCATCAGATAATATGCACTTGAATTGTTTTATAAAAATAGTACACCTTTTCTTACTCCACGATTACTACTATTTTGCCTTTTTCTTCCACAAAAATGTTTTACACAAAAATATTTTTTCCTCTGTGTTTAGACACAGACTGTATGGGAAAAGTCGTGAGAAAATTTAGAGAAAATGCCCATCTTCCGTTCATTCCTTTATTTTTTTTCAGTAATGTCGATTGGTGATTCCAGTCAAAAAATATAGTAGGGACGATGTCTTGCTTTAAAAAAAAGAAAAAAAAACTTGTGTTCCTTCTATGCTCCCGCTGCTGCTGCTGATAAGATGAGAGAGGTGCTTGTTGATTTTCAGCTACCAGTAATAATAATATTCATTAATGACGGTTTGGTATGATGGCAGCAAGCAGAGCTAAGGGCAAAGCGGTTGTGGTCATCATCAGCATCATCAGCAATTTCTTCACCAGTATCATCCTCTTCTTCCTCGTCGTCGTGAGTCGACTTTTTCAGACATGTTGTTGTTGTTGGTGGTGGTGTTGTATCTAAAACATAAAACAAGACACCGCCAACAATAATGAGATAATTTTACAGGGAATAATGCAAGGTGATTGTAACTTTGTAGGAGAAAATATACACGTATAAGAAGAAGGTGGCTACTCACTTCACCATGTTGTATATATCGTATCGCTCTTCTCTCTCTCTTTCTACTGACTTGTATTTCAATATTCCCCTCTCTCTCTTTCCATTTCTCATGCTGATGCTGCTGCACCAGAATTTGACGATGATGTATTCGGGCAAAACAACAATAAGATGAAAGGTAAAAAGCGAATAAGGCAGTAATGAAATTGACTTACTGACTGAATGCATAAGTTGTTGTTGTTGGTGGTGGTGGTATGGTGTGTGTGAGTAAGTGTATAATATTAAGTCATGCAAGATGAAAATGGAAAAAAGAGTGAGAGAGGAGGTTCGTATTCATGAGTATATTATTTTATATTATCGGCAAATTAAAAACCTTAGAAAGGTGTGAGCAAGTAAACACAGACAAGTTTAGGGAGTTTACATGCATGCAAACCTGCCAGAAAACATGACACTCCATCCATAATATTATTCTGTTGTTGTTGTTGGCCCTCTTGAAGAAAAGTTTTACCAGAGAGAGAGAGAGAAACAATGAAAAAGAATAAGGTAAGTTTTTTATAATATGCAGCTAATATTATATAAGGTATGCTGTGTTTCATGATATAAGAAAAACGAAAAAAGTTTACTCATATAATAATAATAACATGTTATTGTCGTATTTTTGCTTCTATTATCCTTCCCCAAGTATATATCTGTTTGTTGTTGTGGCTGCTGCTCCTGAGTTTTGCTGTATCTTTTCTTAAGTAAAAAAAGACGGACTACGGGGAAACTTGCTGCTGCCGATATTATTATTGCTGCACTGGCCAAGAATTCTTGCTTGATTGCATGCAAACATGCAGTCATCCAGTGAGAGTTGCTGATATTCAAAATTCAACATTTTTACGAACAGGTAGTCGGTGAAGAGAGTTTTTCAAATTTACTTGCGCGTGTCTGTTCCACCCATCATCCCTCTTGATAATAACTACTCGGGGTAGTTTTGAATTTTCAAAATATATTCCAACAAGCAGCAAAAATGACGAGTTTTGAGAATTCAAACTCTGTTTGTATCATTTGGTTACTAAAAGTACACTTGTAAGCGCGCTACTTGACTCAACAGTTTACAACGGTTGGTTTTTTTGTATGTAAAAGCTGACTGCATATTAATTTCTCTTTCAAAGCGATTTGCTCATCCTCATACTCTTCGTTGCTGACGCTGTTGAGGAGTTTTCATTTCATGTTTTATGTACAAGCGTCCATATCATTGGGCACGCATGATAAATACTTTTATTAAATGCGGATGGAAAAAGGCGAAAAGGATGAGATGGATGCTAGCGTTGTAGATGATGCGCATGATGCATGCTACATATCACTCCAACCTTACATAAAGCCAGCTGGTAAAGTTGTTTGCTACAATGAAAAAGAACAGGTAAGCAAGTTGAGCAAAAGGCAAGAAAGTTGTCCACTACACTTAAATAATGATACTTGAAGGAAAACCACCCGGAGCAATACACTTCTCCCCAATAAAATCTCTCTCTCTCTCTCTCTCTCTCTTTCCACTCTCCTCTGGGGAATGAAAAACTTTGTTCACTTTTTTAATAATACAACTTGTTCAATAATACATAAGCAATATGGCAAGTTATTTAATACTCGCTGAACATGGGCAACAACGACAGGAATGAAAGAAAAACAGACAGTCAAAGAGTATACATAATACATACATATGCACCTACCCAATAGTAAGACAACCAAGTAGTAGTATTATTATATTGGTCCAGTATTATGGACAAAACACACTCATCGTCAGTCAGACAGTCAATTCACTTGCCTTTTTCACAGTGCAATGGATTTTATTATTTTTTTCTTTGCTAAGGTCACTGTGATTATTGGCATAGGCATTAGAGCAACAACAGCAACGACAACAGGAGCGAGGAGCAAAAAAAGAGCAGAAATTCTTTCCGAGGGTTTTTTTACTTTCTGGCCTGCTCTAACTGACTATTACTCTACTGGCTGGTCTGTCTCATGCATTTTTTCCATGTACTAGTACCATTACATATATTATTATTGCCATGTTATGAATGTTTTATCAAGTTTTATGGGATGCACTTAAACTTGAACTAAAAACTTTTGTACTCACTGAACTAACTTGCTGTACGTACGTAATCTTTCTTTTCCTTTTATTTTCCGTCAAACTGGTGGTGGTGGTGCTCTCACTCACAGACATTTCTCATCAAACCCATCAAAAAATCCAGTCGCTGGTGCTCAACAGCAGATCGAGTAGCAGTGATGATGAGGCTTTAGTTGGTAGTAAAAAAAGAGAAAAAAAGTAGTTGCTCTTGTTGTCTATACCATCAGCAGCAGCAGCAGCAGCAATGCCATCGCCATCGTCAACATCAGAAAGAAAGAAAAATCCTTTTACAAACGCCACATATGTACATGCATACATAAACATAAAATATTATTATTATATAAGGTAGAAAGATAATATGTGAATTAGAATATTATATTGAAGTGTGATTGTGTGTGAGACGAATTACAGAATCTGCATACCTACACATTATTATCTCTATATTCCTTAAAAAAACTTTTATTTTTCCTTTTTTTGTCGTCTCTTTTGCTAAATACAACAATAACCACATAATATCAAAGTGTAAGTTGTAACGAAGAAGTAGGAACCGAGCAGCAGCAGCAGCCGCTGTGCCAGCAGTAGAACAAGTAAAGTGTGCAGTCAGCATTGCCATTGCCACAATACCACTTCTCCTCCGATTACAACTTACAGCACTTTGCCCTTTTTCCTTTAACAATAAATAAATAAGGAATATTACATATAAAATGACCATTTTTGAAACTACAATCTGCTTCTCTTTCTCTCTCGCTCTATCCGTAGCGTTTTTTTATATTAGGTACTTGTCGCTTGTTTTTCGTGGTAGATAACATAAATGTATGATGATAGAAAAGTTTATTTTTTTAAACGTATGAAAAATATTATGCCATTTAGAATTCAAAGGGAATAACGTCTTTACCTCTGAACGATTATTAATAATAAAAATAAAGAGAGAGAGAGAGAGAGAGTAATACTAGCACTGCATTTTTTCCATTTTTTTTTCTCTCTCTCTCTCTCTGCCTAAGTGCTGTTGTTAATATAATAAAGTTTTAGATGAAATGGTAATATCTGACTTTTTTTTCTCGATGATAAAACAGACATTCAACCATTTTTCGCACTTACACTTGCATCCTATCTTATTTGATAAAGTAAAGAATAANAATGGTAATATCTGACTTTTTTTTCTCGATGATAAAACAGACATTCAACCATTTTTCGCACTTACACTTGCATCCTATCTTATTCGAACGCCTCTTCACCATCATCGTCATCATCATCTTCGTCCTTATACTTACCAAGTTAACAATAATAAGTTTATAGTTACCAGCTAATAACATCAACGTGTAAATATCAAAAGCTAAAGGACAGTGGAGAGAAAAAAATGCCAATAAAAAAGAGGTCTTTCTGGACATAATAATAATCATGCAATTTTATATTCATAACAATACTACAGCATATCATCATTTAGCTTTACAAAGTGAGTGGAAATGGAGTGCAGAAGAAGGAGATACAGAGTTTGATAAAGAGGCAGATAGAGAGAAATGTGAAAACCTTTAATAGTCAAAGGTACAGACAGAGATGTAGATAAAAAAAACAAGAGTAAATGTGCAGTGAAGTAAAAGAATACAATTTATCCGAGGTTTTTATTGCACTACCTTTTTCATTTTTATCTATCCAGCAACTCTTATTCGTATTATTGCATTTATTTTATTTATCTGCCAAATCCACATCCTGTCAAAAATATCTTCCACTCTCTTCAAGCCATTTTTTTCTTTATTATTTTAAAGAGTAAACAATAACCGGAGAGACAGAGAGATTGTCTAGAAGGTTATCAATAAAAACGTAAAGTAAAATAATAACAATGAAACAATTAAAAAAAGCAAAGCAGTTTTTCTCCTTTTTCATATTTGGCAAGGCGATGCCATCGTTGCAGTGTAGTTTTGTCATTGATATAATGTTACTCTACTTGTTTAGTCCATTTATTGCATTCCAAATCTCATCGTGTAATAAATATACCTACATATTTACCTATATGTATTTTTTTAAACAACGAACCATTTCTTTTACTCTCTAAAAAAATTTTTTTTGTCGAGTTGTAGTGACTTGCCAGAAGAAGAAGAAGAGCACACCAACCACCATGCATGTTTGCGTTTTTGTATCTGTCTTGCTGTGTCTTGTGTAGATACAAAATCAAAATCATGCGGAGTTGCTGCTGGAACACAAGTTACGTTGTGGCTGAATGAGTGAGTCTTTTTTAAAAATGCAAGTCAAGTAGTTTTGAAAATGTTTGTTTGCACCTTTCACGTTCCATGTTTATGCGCTCATCTGTGCTCATGTTGACTGTTATTCTTTGGTTTAGATGGAAGAAGAAGAAAGAGAAAAAGGATGAAGGTAAAACCAAAATCCTTCTTAAAAATACTTGACCACTATATCTTTAAGAAAGAGCATGCTGAACGTGAAGATGTGAGTAAAAAGGTAAGATATTATTTTACAGTGTGGTGGTGATGAACAATATTAGTTGTACAAAATCCTTAGCAAGATTTTTTGTATGTGAGCTTTTATAGCGATAATAATAATAAAGTATATTGTACAAGAGACAAATTCTTGTTTTACTCGTCGTACCAATTCTTTGCTGGCAACCATTCCATTGTTATGTAACATCTATGGTACTACTACTACTACTCATCATCATCGTCGTCGTCAACGAGAAGTATGCATGCATTAGCATTATTACGTATGCGTATGTATGTATTACGCACATAGGCACGAATACAATGTAAGCTGCTTTGATGGTTTGCTTTGAAGACATAATATAGGTTTTAAACTTTTAAAAGGTGACTATATGGATAATATTTGTGCAGTAATCTAATCATCGGCATCGGACTTATTTCACTTGAGAGAACTTGTATCCATCCACCACCACTCACACTTTTTCGACTTCGTCTTCTCAAGTAAGCAAGATGCGCCGTGCCGTGCCGTCGTCGTCTTGGTTCTTTTTGTTTTCTTCTTCTTTTCTTGCTCATCTTCTCTTGTTGCATCTTTCTACTCTTGTTGCACAGCTAAATGCTTATAGTTAAGACAAGTCAAGAAAATAGTCATCATGATGGTGATGATGATGCATGCAAGCGCAAAAGACCAGGCCATCATGCAAGGGAGGACGAAGAGAAGAAATAAAGGGCTTTTGAGCTGCTTTTATAGTAAAGCTGAAAAGATGAAGTATCAGATAGATGGGTAGCCAGGTAGGTAAAATAGGAATACACAACTTTACATCATGATATTCATGATGATGAAGAGATGGAGATACAGAGGACGACAGTAATACTAGTTGGTAGACTGCGGCTGGTGCTGCTGCAGCGAAAGTGCAATGGAATGCATAGAGTGACCCATTATAACTGACTTGGTGAACGACGACGACGACAAACACACATACACTCTTTATTTATTGCTATACTCCACCATTACAGCGTACATTCCTCTTGTTTGGAGAAAAGTTTAAGTAGATTACGTATGTACAAAGGGTAGAAAGATGAGAATGGTAAAGTTGCTCTTTTCGGTTCTACCGTCCAAAAATCAACTTTTGTGGACACTGGCTTTATCTTCTCTTCTTCCACCACCAACACCATCACCACTGCATTTACACTGTACTACAAACTATCCATAAAAGCTGCGTGGCTGTTTGTACATATTATTATTATTATTATATTGAGTCAAAAAATATTTTGCCGAATAAAGAGGATTTCTTATTCTACTGCCTGGTTTTGGTCTGACCATGTATTATTACTTATTATTATTATTATCATCATCATCATCTCCGAAACAGCAACGACGTCCGTCGCGTTCACTTGCCTTCACTTGTCCTGTATATACTTTTAATGTAAAGCACTGCCATGGTTTATTACAATTACTGAACGAGGCATCCATTATTTTATGACGTATATTAGCAACAAATAACGACAACAAGAAGAAAAGCCGACACAAAAAGAAGAGAAACTGGTCACCCTTCTGGTTGAAAATATGCAACCCTTCTGCTGAGCCAGTAAAGGAGAGAGAGAGAGAGTGTGTGTGTGTGCAGTGCAGTAGAGGTAAAATCAAATATGTGTAAAGACAAATGATATATTGGCAATTCTACACCTCACGTTCTTTCAGCTCCGTGGCAGCAAAAACAAAACAGCTCTTCTCTAGTCGTCGGGAAGAGGAAAAAGATGATACTTTTTTTTACACAAATTCACAGAAAAGTTGGGGAAAAAGAAGGGAAGAATGTAGTAATTAAAGAAGGCATCCCTCATCTCGTCGTCGGCAGTCGTTCCTTTAAATCAAACGATGCAATTTAGGTTTTCAACGCCAGCTTTACACATGCACACAATGGCTCATTCATTTACAAATTTGTCCATAATTTTGCTTAATGCTCATGCCTACTACAACTACATATATGAACGCAGAGATGCACGCAAGTAAAGAATTCTTATTTTTTTCTTGAGCGCATGCAAATACACACATAACTGGTGATTTAATGGAATAAAAAAAGTTGAATTGTACACACAAAGTTTTATGACATTTTAATAGGGAAATGCCTTTGACATTGAGAATAAAATTTCATTGTGAAGAAATGTAACATGGGTACTTATGCTTGCTTATTATTACCTGCTGGTTTTTACCTTTTCCTTCCTGCTTCAGATTACATCATCTCTCTCTCTCTCTCTCTGAATGCCGAAGAAGCAGCAGCAGCAAAAGCAACAAGAGCTTTTTATTCACATTTTTTACATTTCTCAGAACAATGAAGTCCATGCTGAGTTTTATGTGTCTCATTCGTCATTTCTCTTCTATTCATGAATGCACACGTAAGAAATTGTTCTGTGTGAAATACCCCCACAGTGAGATATGGTGAGTTTTATTTTGAAAATTTGACTTCTTCCTGTCGTCACGACGGACCATCCTTTTCTCAACTCGAGCAACTCCAGCTCAAAACTCCAAGCTGCTTTTTCAAAAAAAACTTGCCTTAGTATCGTCATCGTAAAATACGACATTTTTAATACAAGCTATTGTTATGTTACATTTTGAGATTTGCTATGATTTTTTAGCAGCTTCGTTTCCACTTTGAACACTTCACTGCACTGTCCATCTTCATCTTGTTTACTCGACAAACAAAATGAATACGACAATCTTATTATTATTATTATTGTTTTTATTATTATTAGTTTTTTTACTCTTGAAATGTTGAAAACACCTTCAGTCAAAAGAACGGTGTGTGATCGTGCTCATTCACAGTCTCAGTCATGACCATAACTTTTTTCTAGTGTGATGACAAGGTTGAAGATGAGGAGGAAGATAGTCATTTCATAAATATTTTTTTGAAAGGAAGCAACCCGGAAAGTCTAATAGTGTCATTAAATAAATACTTGCTGGTTTCTATTTGATGATAACAATGCCTTTATACGGCGTTACAAAAGATTTTTATTGTAATGGCTTGAGTGAGTGAGTGAGTGAGTGAATGCATGCAGCCTTGTGCTGTATGTGTCCGTCCGTGCACTGTGAATTTCATAGAGAGAGAGAGAAAAAAAGAGAAAAAAATAACAATATTAAATGAATAGCAAGTCGTGCATTTTTCCTCGATCATAACAAACACAAAAGATTTAAAGTAGAGGAGACGTATTTTATGCGTACAATAGCATGATGCTATTCGTTCCTCCTCATTTATATGAAAGAATTTCTCTCTTTCTCTCTCTCTCTCTCTCTCTCTCTCTCTTGATTTTGTACAAGAATAGTAATTGTCAGGATAATGAAATATTACAGATATTGTCCGATATTTCTCAGGAACAAAGTGCAATAGGGGTGCATTCATGTAAGGGCTGCAAAGAAATGTGTATATATAAACTTGATCGTTGTATTCAAATTCCATTTTTTGATATATAAAGTTTTCCTACAATCTTGCCCGATACTCAAACTATTATTAATAATATTACATTTTCATAATGGTTCTAATACGTCGACATTGTTGAGTTTCATCTTTGTTGTTGTGTGATAGAACTGCGTGTAAAAATAAAATCTGATATTTTTCAAAGTACAAATATTTATTGTTGGTCACTATTACTGCTGGCATCAGGCACATGTTTCTAAAGCTGTAAGCACAAAGCCTTGAAAAAAAAAGCTTTGATGGCTTCTTTTCAAGTACAAGTACACACACATATACATATATATTTACGCACAAAAAAGATTTGTGTTTCTTTTTCGTCTTTCGCTCTTTCCAACAGCTTTTATGAACCTATTTCATCATTTTAAATATATGAGTGCATGCGTTTCTTTTACATTTTTTTCAATATCACTCCAGGTTTCTTACTCTTTTCCGATAAACATCCGTTCGTGCTTTTTCTGGAGAGTGGTAGCAGCAGTTTACAACAGCAGCAATACATGCATATGCAAAGCATATAGCTCCTCTGCTGCTGCTGGAGTATTCCATCTACAAGCCAAGCGAATGAAAAATACATGTGTCTGGACGTTTTGAGCAGGAGAGTTGTTCAAAAAGTGATCTTTTGTGGCTTGCTCAGCCGAGTGAAAGAGGAAGTTTTCTTTTGTAAAGAACATAAAGTGACAGTATGTCTTCAGAGTTTTGTGATGCATAAAAATATAAATAGAAAAAAAGGTGAAAGACATTGTGGTATCTTTAAGGAACCACTGGCCTCCTACACACACACACACATGCCGAGTGGCAAGCATATTATGGAACCACAGACGAAGGCTGACAAGAACCACCGGTCCCTTCATCACATAATATGTTATGTTCAGACAGACAGAATAGGACCTACATTTTCAGTTTTAAAATATCCAGTTTCATTCATCACTACTACTAAAATAGAGATTTTCCTTCCACACATTTACATCCACATCAATTCACTGTGATGAACGTGATATTTTTTTTAGAAAAATAAATAAATAAAAAGAACGAGTACAATGTTTTTACTTTTTACCCACTATACTTTTTTTTACTTATGTAACCTAAAACAAAAAAACCCTTGTCATATCATGTGTAAATTGTAACCAACGCTTTCTAACTCAATCAGATAGATGCAGTGTTTTTACCTACTTCTATTCTAAAATTTTAGAGCTAAAAATTTGGCAAGCATCTGTATAGATAGATGTAGAGCACAAAGCACAAATTTGTTGTATATTTTTTACTTCAAAATTTTAACTGGTGAATAGGCATAATAGAGTAAAACTATTTCCCTTTTTATTTCAAATCTTTATCATCGTCATCAGCATCACCAAGTTTTAAATTAAGCAAGCGAAATTGAACTAACCGAAAAGTCATTTTGTGATAAAGTTTAAAAAAAGGAGAATAGATGATGTCCAGGAGGATATTGTGTCAATATGCTTTCATTTTCAAATGATTTATCCTCTCCTTTGGGAACCATCTTTAGACCAATTTCAATAGTAATTGTACATACGCTGACTAGGTATCCCATAACAAGTATTGCCAGATATGAACACATGCCGATTCTATACAGAAATCTATACTCAATCTTTCTGCTTGCGACATTCATACAAAAAAGTCCCCATTCTGTGTACATGTATTGATTCAAATAAAACACAATTGGAATCTCGCATTAAAGCTTCATTGAACAACCGAAATAATAACTATTTTTCTTTATTATTATTATCATCATCGTTTTATAACACGACGCATTACCATTATCCCCTTCAGCTTGATAGCTCATTCACTCTCTCTCTCTTTCTCTCTCCAAATATGTTGCAACACAATATTTTCCACTTATACATAAATACACTATATTTTCCTGTATCAAATGATTATTTTTTTGAGTCTCTATTACTACGGCAGGGAAGAGCGAGAGCGATATAGAGAGAAAAAAAGGGTCGACACAGTAATTTTCTTTGTTGGATGGAATGGTATTCCAAATTATCCCCAAATGTACATATTGTTGAATACACAGTGGTTCACCCCCCGCAATCACCATTCTTTTCATACTCCACAGACACACAAGCGTACCTACATATAGTACGTACAACCAAGTAAAGGGCCGCATGACTGGAGTATTTTTTGTGACCCTCAGAATAATAGTATTATCCAAGTACAAACTCGTATTTTGAAAAAAAGGTTCATCTGTTTACACCACATTTTTATATGTGCTGATGATGTGGAACATATAGGTTGGTTGTGGATGTACATCACCAGCCTAAAAACAGCAGGGTCTTCTTTGAATACATAACCTGGTTGGATATATAAGGTGGTCGATCTCATCACGTAAAAAAGAATATATATGTAATAGTAATGTGAATGCAGCAACTTGCTCAAAAGAGAGAAGGAATACCTTGAAAAAAGTATGGAATGCTTAAAACCCCAAATGCATTTGTCTTTCGTGTAAAAAAGAATATTATATATATACCTATATTCATATATATTTTGTTCATAATAAAATAAAAGTATACGTGCAAACGTTTGTAATAAATATAATGTACTTTCTACTTCACTTCATACCTATAAACATATTAGGCATGCAGCAGGCATTACCTATATAATAAAACATGCTATTAAATAATACGGTGTAGTTTTGTAGGTAGGCATATAATATAAGTAATAATAATTATATAGGCAGTAACACTATTTTTCATTGAATTCTCCTCAACCTCTGTTGCACTACAAGCTACAAACATATATATATCCAGCTAAAAATCCTGCTTGGGGGAAAGATGCATCATTTTCTCTACCAAAATCTAACGAACAACAACGTCTGGCTTCTTTGGTTCAGCTACTAGCACTACTACCAACAATGTATGACGACGACGCTGGCAGTAATGACGAAGAGCAGGCAAACAAGCAATGCAATGCAATGGTTTTTTTCCATCCCTTCCTCACCATTACATTTCCAACAACTTGGCCCTGCGGACAGTGAAATAGAATTAAATACCTCTCTTCTTCTTCTTCGTCTTCTTCATCATCCTTTTTTTATTCTACTTTTTTTCCTCCTTCTTTTTCTTCTTCTTCTTATTGCCATTAGTTCGTGTTCATCTCCGTCTTACTTTGTTTTGTTTCGTGGCTCATGTTCGTGATATAATAATAATAAAGTTTGGGCCAGTGACTAAAACATTGCTGGCGTTCCACACCAAGCAACACCAAACCACCATTATTATTATCATCATCGTCACTCACTCCGTTGTTGTTTTGCCTGTTCTCATGCTCCTTCATAAAAACTAGCCTTCCTATCATAACTTCTAATGTGCCCCGGTTTCTTTTGAGCGTTTTTTTTCTATCGCTCTCTGTCTCTCTCTCTCTCTCTCTCTCTCTCCTCGACAGATACAGTTCATATGCATGTATTTATAAAATATATGTACACACTAGCAAAAAAATAATATTCTTCTTCTTCTTCACATATAAATAATAATATTAACATACAGGTTGCTCTTGTTGAGGATTTCCATTAAATCGTCGTCATGTTATTATATATTTTATGAAATGGTCCTACAACAACATAACAACTGTGAATATTGTTGAAGAAACTATGATCATGAGAAGGGTGAGACGGTGGTGTAAGCGGGTGTAAAATCATGTTTGTACATAAGGTACATACATATACATACATGCATAAATACTTGCATGTAGCAAATATTATCATGTGTAAAGTGTA
Source organism: Sinhomidia bicolor (assembly GCA_027743785.1). Taxonomy (NCBI): domain Eukaryota; kingdom Metazoa; phylum Arthropoda; class Collembola; order Entomobryomorpha; family Entomobryidae; genus Sinhomidia; species Sinhomidia bicolor. Next base: position 5,722 of record JAHZMT010002019.1, on the reverse strand, counting down.
CGACGAGTAAGTATTTTATCTGCTAGATGTAAGCATGTTCCTTGTCTGCACACCTTGTGCAATATTATGCAACTTTGCACAGTTACCCGTGAAGTCCTACATTTTGTCAATTGTTGATGATGAGTCTGAAAAAGAGTTTAGTGGATTTGTGGTCAACTTTACTAAAGTGCATTTTATGTGGTGGTGGTGGTAAATTGACTGTGTAGCAACGAAAATGTAAAATGAGATGCGGCGGCGGTGCTTTTAGGAAGAAAGTGATTAAACCAGTATATTGTATTATGCATGCTTTGTAGACACTGCTCCAGTGGATTATATGGCGTGGCGACAAAACCAAATTTTGACACCTTGCCTTTACAAAGTTCATTATTTAATAAATCCATTCTTCTACACTTGTTTTCTTCAACGTTTGCAAATTTCAATACAATCAGTGTGTCCAATTGCTATTTATAATAGTGATTCGTTATGGTACATAAATTCTTCAATTTTTTTCTACATAAATGGGCACAGTTTGTTCAACATGATGTTTTCAAATTGGCAAAAGACCGATTAGCTTTAGCATTAAAAAAAGTATTACTGATGAAACAGAAGTGAAGGCGAGTACCTGAATCAAAACTAATAGCATTTTTATCCAAGTTTAATTTGAAATCAATAATAAATAATATATGGATACGTCTGACACTGACTTAATTCAAATGCTGCTTGAAGAAATATGTATTTCTTTTTAGGAATGCATCTATCTATATTCTAGAGAGAGAGAGAGAGAGAAAGATGCCATTATGTATTCCTTTATTATTACTCCTCTTGCTTGTATACGTAGGTATTTTTATAGCAGTGTTTGAAGACTTTTAGTTTACATGCACATTCATCTATGACAAGCCTGTACAACTACAACAGCAGCAGCAGCGGAGAGATACTTACTACTTTGGTCAGAAAGTTGCATTGTATTGTGTTGGCAGGCTGGCACAATACCTGAAAAGTGGAGAGAAAAGAAGGTGTGTACGAGTAAAAATTATTTATTATATCGCCCCGAGTCGAGAAAAAAGAAAAAGTAAAGGGATTTCTGTAGGAAAGGCGCAACGAACATTAATAATACTATACCCCGTTGTTGCAGACAGCCGCCCCCTATATAAGGAACGCCAAATGGATAAAGCATTCAAAAAGTATAAGACTCTCTGTGTGTTGGTATAATAATAATAATAATAATAATAATGTACAAGTATTAATGTTCATTTATGCTCTGCTATCTAGCACTCACGACAGCACAACAAGACGAAACGAAACCTGAACAAGACTTTATAAAATGCATGTTTTTTATACTCGGAACATTTTACTGATTTCAAACAGGTAGAAAAAGGAATATTGTACCTCTTCATTAGAATTTTGAGTTCACACACTGCATGATCTGTTGTCGGTTTATAAAAAAAAGTTAAAACAACAAAATGGTAAATTAGCGTCAGGCAGGACCATGGTGCTCTCGTTTTACCTACTTCATTAGCAGTATTTATTTAAAATATCTACATGCACGAATGCATCTAGCAATATTTATACTTTATACATGCATGTCTATATATTGTACCTACGTACATAAGTACATGTCCTACTGAATAATAGGTATTCTTTCGTTTACAAAGGACATTAAAATTAGCAAAAAAATAAAACATAATAGAACGTAATAAATCGTACTTTCAACCAAATGATACAAAAAAACTACACAGTCTCTTCTATTCAACTGTATTATTTGTTTAGAAAAAGTTTGACAGTTGGACCACCAACTGATTCCAACTCTTTGCAAAGATCAAACAGTGCAAAAATAAATAAACCACTTTTTTTAGAGCCAATCTATGTTCAAAAGATTGTTGATCCTTGAAAGGACGCAGAAATGAATCCGTTGTCGTGTATTTCAAGGTGGAAAGTACAGGATCATCCAATCCTTCCATATTTATTTCATCATTTAAAATATACTATTAGTTATAAACAACTTCTCTTTGTAATGTTGCTAATGAGATTAAAGTCAGTAGGAGACTACTGTCAGAGTACTTTGCGAACCAATCAATGACAAACTAAGCATTGTCCGTTTATTTTACATTATTTATAATAATACATAGGTATACAAGTTGTTGAATACCAGCCCGAATTTTTTCCACGTTTTTTTGTTAAATCTTTGTCGCAGTATTACATATTTTTATTTAACGGAAAGACGCAACGACGACAGAGGAGCTAAAAAGTCGTGTTGCTTCCGTTTTCTGCAACATGCCTTTTTTATAATACAATGACAATGTCGAGAAAAGCTACTACCGCTCAGACCACCTTGTTTAATCAGATATATAGTTGCACATTTGCATTTTCTTAATAATTTACTGCTTTGCTTGCTTCATGACAAGAAAACAAGAATGCGATGACTAACTGAACGAGAAATACATTACCTATTTTAGCGCTGTTCTGCCTGTTAACATGGTTGGATACTCGAAAGCTTTGTCCTTGATGCTATTTCTACATTTATTTCATGTTTTTTTTCCATTTCAACTTTTATCTTCTTCACATACACATAGTTGTTTTCTTGAAAGAATGGAAGATCAACTTGAAATGTTCGGTTATCTAACTTACTCTCCACAAAGTGATCAATTTATTTACTTACAATTAAACCAATCCGATAACTCAAAATGTTGAAACTAACTCAATGCTGTTTGTCCAACGACTGTTACCATTATTATCAGTGAGTATTCTAGAAATTCCATGCACGCATTTTTAAATTTTTTTTATATTTTCTCTCTTATCCACCTTTTGTTATGCCTACAGGCTGAAAATGGCAATGTGCGCTCGTAAATAACAACTTCACTTTTTAAAAAGTAGTCACATCTCCACAGGCACTATCGTTTACAAGTCATTTAGAATTTATAATGACACTTAAGACACCGCTTGCGCTTATTTAAGGCGAAACAGTGATGATCTTGAAAGTGCAATGCATGGCTAAGTAAGAAATAGCTAAAGTCATAAAATCATTCAAGCCATTTATAGTCAAGTGGATAGGAGCATGCATAAATAAATACATTGCTGCTGCTGCTGCTGCATGATATCATGAAGACGACGACGACGATGATGATGATAATAATCCAAGAATTTTTGTTTAAAAAGGGGCGGATTTATTTCTCACTTCATTTATCTTTTTTTTCAGAAGAATTTCAAACACGGAAGAGCAAAGGTTGCGATGTGGTATTGTTCGAGTTTTACATTTTGTGTACGTACATATGTACGTACATTTGTGTGCATCTTTCTATCTATGTGGTTGCGATTTATTGGTATCATCAACCAAGATACTGACGAGATGATATAATCCGCTAGTGAGAATCTCACAATGTCTGATGGTGATAATAAACCGCATAATCGCCAAGAGTTGAGTCAAGTAACACGTTTTGCTACAATGCTTAAAAAACATTCTGTTTCTTTTGAAAAGAAAAATGAATTTATTTTTAAATATGTATAAAGATATCCACGTATTTCATTCACCTTTACGCCGTATCGTAAGAGGAGGAGGATGATGATGATGTTTTTGGTATGTGGGAGTATTTAAGAAGAAATACTTTGAAAAAAATGTAGGTATTCATGTAACCCCAAGTTTTGTTCTTTGTAAATTCTCTACAAAAATAACAACAATTATTATGTGACTTTAATAAAAAAAAACAGCGTAATTTGGCATGGTTAGGTCGCACCCTATCTCTTCAAACACATTTTATACGGGTTGGTTCTTTTTCGCTGTTGTCAGTTTTCTTGCAAATACAAAAATGGACAGCTTTCCTCACACACAAGAAAAAAGACAACTTGGCCAAAATGCCTTGAAGAATACAACAATTGTAGTTGTTAATGTTATGCTACTTATATATCATCAAGAGGAGTTGTTTTTTTCACTCTAGCTTGTCTTTGTATTACAATGTCCGTTTTGGTGCTTTTGAAATGATGGCAGCAGCAGCGGTTACTTTTGGTTTAAGAGGTTGGTTGTTGGTTGTTGCCCGTGGTGGTGGTGGTGGTAGTGGTGATGGTGTGGCGGTGGTGTTGGTGATACTGCTTTCTTCTCTTTTTCACTCTTGTGGACTTGCATATATACATACGTTTTAGTAGGACATTTAGCAGCAAGCATTGTTCACTCACGATGATGATGATGACGACGATGATCAAGATGATTACTTTAAAGCAATAATGTATTCCTTTGAAAGACTCCTCTTATAAGTATCATAAATCGGAGGAATTTTTTTCCTTTCTAGTCTGCAATAACTACCTACATAGCTACATGAATGTATGTATGAATGCATGTCTGTGCAAAATTAGCATATAATCATTTCAGTTGATTTATCTGCAACTAACTTTATGATCTTCTGATGTGTGCGTTAATGTTGTTAAGGAAAAGTTTACTGGTGTTGTTAAGTCACTCATTATAAATATTATGGCTTGGTGGGCATTTTTTTCTCTTCTTCTTCTTCAGGTAATACCTGAGTGTATCAAGAGAGGAAATTGCAATCCATCCATTATCAAGTCATACTAAAAAAATGCACTGTACATATTAGTTGTGATTTATGTGTGTATGCATATATGTGTGCACTTATTTGTGCGGCACTATTCATCATAATCGGTATGTATATCTGTGTGCCCACTCATTCAATTCCCTTATATTATTATTATTATTATATTCACACGCACACATGTGCGTAAGTAAACACATTCAAGCTTTTTACATCATCATAAGGGAAGCCTTTTTACGACTATAGCTGATCTGTTTCTTGTATTACTTGTTGAATATTTTCAGTTTGCTTTTTTAAAAAAATTGTAGTTTGTGGTGGTGGTGGTGATGGGGGTAATAAAAATATACGGTTCATCAGCATGATTATTATTATTATTATTGCTTTACAAATGTGTAGTGTAAAAGTTAAAGAAATACGGCATTATATACAACATTGTTGATATTTAGTGCGTTGTTGTTGCTGTTGAGGAAATATACCGCTGAGAATATGCTATTATTTTTATGCATGCACGAAGTAGGTATGCACATGAAATGAAGCTTGTCTTGTGTTGTGGTGATTATGTTGCAGACAGCCAAAAATGTTCTTCTTCGGTTCTCTTTACAAATGCTTTGAAAATGCAGTGCAATGATGGTGATGATGATGATGCAGTGACCATCATGTCGTTGAAGATGCAACAAGGCAATGAGCTTTTAAAATCCACAATGTATACCCAAAGTAACCTGCTATTATAAGAGCATGTATAGTACGCATTTGAAATATATATTTTTTGTGTGTGAATTTGGCAAGTACATTTGGGAAAAATATTTTGTTGGATGTGTTATGCATTTCACTCGTGTGTATGTGTGTATATATGTACATACCTAGTTGCTTTTTCATCGTCAAGTTAGTTTGACTAGCTGTCGCTCTGTCCGTTTTTCTCTAACGTCATGAGAAGGATAACAAAATCATGCACAAGTTGACTAGGGATACTTCTGTTGTGCCTTTTAAGATGGGGAAGAAGAAATGAGCGATGCGGCATGCATGAATTCTTCGTTGTACAAAACACCTTTTCGTTCGTTCGTCAAACTTTATTTTCGAATGCCATCCGAGATCATGCAAGTACGTTTACAAAAGAGACTGAGAAACCAACTTACATAAAATAAAAATGTCTATGTGTGTAGTAATATCTACGTACACACAGTGCACACACAGCATGTATTTCTACTTTATAG
>JAHZMT010002018.1:0-18003 GCA_027743785.1 Sinhomidia bicolor | reverse complement strand
ACCTATCCATCTAGAAGAAGTGAGAGCACAGCTGTTTGCTCTTTTTTCCTCTGTCTGCGATTCTCGTCATCTTCTTGTGTGTGTGTTATGTGATATAAAGTATTTTTTTCTTGGTAGACTTCTTGTGTAACAGAAAAATCCGTTCAAAATAAAACGAAAAAAAAACGCACATGCATGCATATTGCATATACATATATACACGTATTACTTGTAAAAGAAAATAGCTATAAAGTCTTATTTAAAAAAAATAAAGTATTATATTTCTCTACTTTCTTACACTTTTTTTTCTTGCAGCCTTTCTGCACAATGCCTTGGTTTTGAACAACATGTTTGTTCCATCTTTTTTCTTCACACTGACTCTCTTCTTGCTTTCCGTTCACTCTCCGTGTGCTGCTTGCTTGCTCATTGTTCTTGTGTGTTTTTTTATCCGTAAGCAAAGTGTAGTCGTAGTAGTACAATCACCTATCTGTAGGCAAGCAGAAGAAGAAGAAGAAGAGATGATAGCAAACAAAACTCTTCTCGCCTGCTCGCTCGCTCTTCTCTCTTTCTCCAAGAAATGTGGGAAATTGTACAACTGTCGTGTTTTATGGATTTCAATTATGAGTTGCTCTTGCTTTTACATGTACATATATACATTTATATACATACATATTACTTGGCAGCAGCAACAGAGAGTTGTGTTTTTACTTGAATACATTTTCTCTACATTGTGCTACTATATTATAGTATGTAATATAACAGGAAAATAAATGTGTTATACCAGTACCATTATTACCTAAGCATTACCTCGCTTTCACAAAAAAACGACAAAAGGGGTGAAAATGGGCTGAGATCAGACTAGACGTGATGTACAAGTTGGAAAAAAGAAAGCAATATTTTTTTCGCAAAAACCTGTTATTAGGAGTTTGAGTGCGTAAAGTAAGAAAAAAACAAATTTTTAATGTTCTTGTTTACTCTCAAGGGTTTTATCTTCTGTACATAGTAGTGTATATAAAAGGTGTGATGTACACTTAAAGATGATTATAACACTTGCATATGGTAAAATACTGGGGGAAATAATATGTATATTATCAGCAAATACCACCACTACATACTTTTCTTGTGGAACATTTTGGACGTGAGCAGAATTAATGCTGAGCTTGGCTGGGTCCGGTGACGAAAACATTAACCTGTCTGCAAAAAAAGCAACTAAAAAAGCTTGGGGAAAATGCCTTTTGCCTCTCTAACAAATTCTATTGCAGATAAGGTAAGGTGCAAACACACACACACTTATACATACGTCGCGTCAATAACGAGTAGCCTTTTTCATTGGATTTGATAGACTTCTTTTGGGATTCTTGGTTTTCTTTCGGTTTAAGACGTCTCTCTCTTTCTCTCTGTGTCTGCGTGATTGTTAGCCAAGTTGGGATAAACAGGTAATAAATCATTCCCAACTTTTCAAGTGGATGATTCAATGGCTGGGAAAGTTTTATCGTCACTTTTCTGAAATTTATTGATGTAATTTTCTGTGTAAATCTTTACTGTTTTGAAAGGTATCTTAAGCAATACGACTACTACTGCTGGTTGTTGTTGTCATTTTTCAAAACTTTTTTTCTTCACAAAAAAAAATTCATTGCTATACCCATCAATATTATATATTTTAGTTGGGAATTATATTTTTAATATTTAAGTATATAAACTCTACTGATTTTGTGTAAAATAATAATAATAAAATCTTCAAATAAGAAAAAATAGCGCGTTATATACAACACGCTTCATCAAAAATAACATTTCAGTTTTCCTAACTTTTACTTTGAATCCTGTGAAAATGTCTTGCCTTTGAAATCAAATAAGATATTCAGCGTTTTGTTTCCAATTCGTTTCTCTGGATCTCATTCCTTTTCTTTTCAACTTTTTTGTTATACTTTTTCTTCTTCTTTTTTGTGTAACTTTTGCAAGTTACTTTGTCAGTAGTATAGACTGTAATGCATTCATGGAAAAGAAATCCATTGACCTAGGAAAGAAGAAGAATAATAATAAACGAATATAAAAAGCACATACACTACTTTATATTCATAGTAAAAAACTGAAGAAAATACGCTGCTGCTGCTATCAGTGAACTCTTTATAGTTTATGAATGAACTTGTCTTGGCTTTGAAGCAAGGAAAAAGGTAACTCAAAAAAATGAGTGAATGAAGAATGAATGAATACATTATTTTTTTGGCTCAGTATAAACACATATTACTGTATATAACGAGTGTAGACAGACAGACAGACATACAGTAGTTTTCAAAATAAATTGATCTCTTCTATTATAGTCTTTCTAACTCACAGTCTTTCAACAATTCTCAATTTTTTTCTTCATCGCTTGCTAAGCTGTTTTTGTTGAAACGTTGAAAAGATGCTTCCAACAAACATCCAAGTACATAGTTTCCCTGTTTCCTGCCGTCTTTTTGAGCTACTGCAATAATGTATCAATATCAATACATATTTTATGCTCAACGAGCAGACAACTGAAACGTAAAAAGGAAAGAAAAAAATTCATATTCTTATATAAAAAAAAAAGTAAAGTCAGTCAGCACAATAACGACAAGTTATCATCATCTCAATAATATTCAATGTGTTTGTGAGCATATACATATTACATATAGCTTAAAGATAAAGCTCTCTGTGCGTGGTGACGGTGACGTGTAGTGCTGAAAACAACCAATGTACCTAAACAACTTTTATGTTGATGTGTTAGTGCGTTTTAGAAGAAAATGTTCTCGCATGTAAATCAAACTTCCTATCTTATTCCATTTCTACTTTATATGTACTTTTAGACTATTCTCATAAACCATGTTTCATGATACATAAAATGTAGAAACAGCAGCATCAATTTACGTTCACACACTTACCCGTATGTTTCAGCAAATAAGTGTAAATATTGAAAAAAGAAAAAAAAGATTCGTTAAACAAACATCACAAGTGTGGACAAGCATATGAATGTATATATATTTAGGTATAAACTATTAACAATTAATAATAATTACTTCATTAGGACGTTTCTTATAGATAAAATGGCATAACTAACCGCAAGTATTTTTGCAATTTGTATTTAATCAAGACAATAATGATAAAAGTTGTTGTGTAGTTTACACTCTAAAATGCAATTTTTATTTCTGTATAAAAGACATGTTTAAACTTTTTCAAGTGAATTTACAAACTTGTACAAAAAAATGAGCACAAACTTTAGGGATGATTGTTTGAATGAATTTTGTCTCTCTCTTTCTCTCTGTCTGTCTGTCGTAAAATGTTGAGAATAGATTTTGAAGAAAATGGATGACAAAGTTTTTCAGCTGCAGACAATAAGTATTTATTGACAGTTTATCTGGAACTCCAGACTTCATCACCATAATAATAAAAATTGTATTAGTCCTACTTTTACGCCGAAAGGCTCCGCACCAGCAGCATCGTCCATGAGCGTAGTAAATAGCCAATAAGTTTACAATATCTTCTTCCCTTTCAAGTAGGTAGGCATGATATACATAGCCACATATTTATATAAGGTTGTACATACACGATTTGTTTATTCCAAGCAAGTTTATTTTTTAAGCATGCATCATGGTTGTTGTCATTTTGTATCGCATCACTTTTTCTTCTTAAGGTGCAGTGGATGTTTCTTCTTCTTCTGGTATTATTGATTCATCGCTTTTATGCAATGGAAATTGTACTCTTTATGCCTATGTAAATAGGTATGTATATATATAGGCAGCAAGCAAGCAGTATAATATTATGTGTGTGCGGCACTGATAAATTTTTGATGCTTTTCTTGCTTACACTTCAAACCAAGCATAACATATTATATTTACAATAATAATATATTATCGTAGCATACAACTTATTAAAATGTATATAATCCCACACCGAAGAAAGGAATAAGACGAGAGTGATGTTTCATATTAAATGTGTTACTAATACTTTAAGAACATGCAAGATCGATAGGGCGATTATTTTTTGTGTAAAAGACATAATTCTTCCTTTCACAGCTTCATTCCTTTATAAAAAATTGTACACTGCTGATGCTGCTGCACAAGCCTTGTAACTTACTACCTATTGGTTATACTATATTATTATTATTATGTATGTGCGTACGTGCACACATAGTGTAATAAATAATCGCAATAAACCGTTACTCAAAATTCACAAACGTTATGAAACATTGCAACTCTGCTCTTGTTGCTGTTAAATAAACTGTCTCTTCGTGAGTGGTTGCGTATATTACACAGTTACATATACCAGCAGTAAGCTACAGTGACAAAGTATCACAAGAAAAACTCCAGTGGCGCACCTACAAATGGAACACAAAGGGTTCAGGCCCGCCTATACTCTTCCAAAAAATAGAGGAAAATATTCCCAAATGTGTGCAAAACAAAAAAAATATTGACTCATTGTTTTCAGAAAAGCAAAATTGTTATAAACAATTTATTGTTAAATACAAGTTTTGTAACTAACTTGTAATTGACTAAGATTCGGCTAGGGCTATTTCATGCCCCTGACAATTTTTTTTGGTGCGCCACTGAAAGAGAGCAGCAGCACACATCCAAAAGGAAAGAACATCATAATTTTGTCAAAATAATGAGAATAACAATGGTCTTTTATTTGTAACTTAGTTTATTAATATTATTATTACTATTCTATGAGCATCTTCAAAGAAAGGATAAATTATGAATGGGGGCTGAAGAAGAAGGAGGAGAAAGACAATAATATCAACTTTTACAATAGCACCAGCAGCATCACTGTCGGCAGCAGAGTTGTATATTATTATCCACCAACATTCAGTCAGCAAACAAACATCCCTTTTCAGTTTCCTTCTCTTCTTTAATACTAAAGTTTCATTCTCTTCTTCAAGTAGACTGTTATTATTATTATTATTATTATTTTCTTCTTCTCTAATGTGCGCCTTTTGCAAGCAAATGAAAGCTGTATTATTTACTACTCCTCTAGGATTACTCTACTACTGTTACTTACTCTGCTCACATTTCTAGTGCACACTTTAAAAAGTTCCTTTTTTAATCAAAGAATACGTTAACATTTTATCAGGCAGCAAAAAAACAATGGCAAAATAAAAATTTGATGAACATTCGTTATAAAATCAAGAGTTTGGAAAGTTAAAAAGAATACTGGGAAATTTTTTGAAATATTAATTAATTAATTAACATTAAACAACATTTTGATTGATAAGTTACAATATAAATTTTTTTTGTGAAGTTACTTCAAAAGAGTAACAAGTGTCACGTCGTTAACTAGTTTTTACACAAATCAAAGCTACTGGAGGAATTTGCTGAACATGATGATGATAATGATATCTTCAACTAATTGTTTGAACGTTCGTAAAAAACAAAAAAATTGTAAACAGACTGTAGTAAACTGTAAAATCAAAGCAAATTGTTTCACAACAGGAAAAAAGCCCTTTTGTCTTTGAAAAACAGTATTTTTCAGTACTTTTATTGTTCTGCCAGGATCATCATCATCGTCATCCATCGCAGTTTTTTTTGTGAACCTTTACCTGATTGTCTGCAATTCATTTGCAATGTTGTTGTTGTTGACTGGTGGTGGTGGTGGTAGTGGTGGTTGGTTTATGTAAAGTTTTGTTAGTTAAAAAAGTTTACCTCTCTCCATTTTCTTCTTTTCCTTTTTCTCTCTCCAAAAGCAAAAAATAAATAAATATTATAAAAGAAAAGAGAAGTGAAACAAAGCGCTTGTTTAACAAATGATGGAAAATGTTCTTGTGCTACTATTTTTTTTACTCTTTTGACTTTTTTTTACCTGGTGCTTCCTTTCCACTTAACCATTGTAGCGTGCCAGCAGAAGCAGAGCACTATAATAATAATAACATATACATGTAATAAATACTGGCCATACTTTATAAATAAAAGTTGACAATTGAGCCCTTCAGAACAGAAAAGGAAGTTTGGAAAAAAGATAAAAAAAAGAAAGAAAAGAGTAGGGTGTGGCGTCGTGGCGTTGACGGTGTTCTTTGTAACGGTTGTTGTTCTTGTAGTTGTTGTACTGCTGCTGTACAGTTTTTCTTCTTTTAAAAAAAGCAATGAAATAAGTGGTTGTTGGTGAACAGTGGTGGTGGTGACGACGAGAGGACGACGATAGTAAAAAAAGCAACAAAGTGTACAAGGCTACTATGTACTACTACTACACACAAGGAAAAAAAGTTTACTAATAAATGCAACTTTCATTTTCTTTCTTTTGTGCTGTTACTTGTTTGTGTATGTGTGTGTGCAAGCAAGTCCTCCCTCCCACTCTCTTCTTTTTCTAACACATTTTTTTCATCATCATCGTCATCATAGAGAAAACGGGAAAGAAGGAAAGTAGAATGAGTTTGTGTGTATATTTTTTTGAATGTCTTGCATAGTCTCTTTTGCCGCTGCTGCTGCCGTCATCCTGTTTGCTTTAATGAATATTTACTGAACTAACTCTGATTCCTTGCTACTGTTGCGTTGGTGGTTGTGAAAAGAAGAGAGAGAGAGAGAGAAAAAAAAAGAAAATTGATGTTGTTTTCCTCAAGCAAGTTTCTGTTGCTGCCGCCGTAGTTGTTTCTTTTTTAAACATGGCTGTTGTATATCGGTCGTCGACGAGAGGTAAAAAAAGTAGGGAGGAGTGAACAACAAGGTAAGTTTGATTTAAAGTCATGACAGTGTGCCGTTCGTTGGTTTGAAAAATTTGTTACTTTTTTGCTTTGAATAATTGAGAAGCAGTGTGGATAGTAGGTGGTGGTGATGGTGGTGGATTTTGGTAGTAGAATACCAGGAAGGAGTAATTCAAAATTAATGCCAAAAAATCACAGAGTCCGTGCATGGATACAACTAAAATACACAATATATTCTATAGCTCACACAGCAGCCAATTTTGGAGCTCCGTATTTTATTAAATCGAAGGGTGTTGCGCTCGCCGCTTTTGAAAAATGTACAACGTAATGGGTTCCAGTGTTTAATCACTGTGTGTGGTGTGATGATGGTGATGGTGGTGCTGATTAGCTCATTTGACTTAACCGTGCGTTATTATTATCGTTATTTCCCCGTGTTAGCCAAAACGGTCTTTTTCATCATTATAATGGCTTGTATGTGTGTGGTTTGAGGATGCGTGGCAGTAATTGCTTCTATTTGTAGGGAAACCAGGAGATTTTTCGTATAAAAATTCGTTTTGTCTGTTGTGTGAACGTGTTTTTTGGATAGATGATGTATTTAAAATTATAGTTTCATTAATAAAGCTAGTTAATGTGGTCTCTCGTATGTAGAAGTGGCAGTTGTGCAGGCGTAGAAGAGCGCGTGTTTTGGGTGTAGACCGTGTTATGTAGGTATGGATGTTTTTTTAAAAAAGTTGAACCTGTTTCTACTTCTACTACTGTAATGCTGGTGGTGATGGTGGGAAATGTGAAAGAACGCAGGTTGCTTAAAGAATCTGATTTTTTTTCTTCAAAAGAAACTTTTTAATTTAATTTTCAACTTTTTTCCTAGCATACCGACCAACAACCGCATCCGTCCGACATGACTCTACCATTAATGCAGTAGTGTGCGGTGTGTGTGTGTGAGATCGACTACGAGAAGTTGGAGAGGAGCGAAAAGAAAACTCGTTGAATATCCTCGCAGCACAATATACTCGCTGGCTCTCCACGCCTTTTATAACTGGGTAGATTGAGAAGATGAATTACAATTATCAAAGTATTTAGGTAGTTAGCCTTCATTACGATGATCACAAAAAACTAGAGAGTTAGTCGAGAAATGTAAAAAAAGTTATTTAGAAAGTCTTTTACTCTTTTCACAAAAACTCTACACATAGGTACTAAATTATTAGAATTTTACAAAATTATCCAACACTGGAACTCGTGGATATCAAACAAAAAATGACTGACTAGAATACAAATATTACATATGAAAATATATGGTTGGGTAGGTTTGGGTAGAGCATGCCTGACAACGTTTTGGTTTGCTGAACACGTTATAACAGTATACAAAACGGTTGATAATAAAGTTACATACGCTAATTATATTGAAAGAATCTCTCTGGTATCAGACTTTTATAAATTACTGTCGCTTATTAATTTGGACAATGACAACAAAATTCTGATGTTTACTACAACCAACATCAATCAAATCAACTTTGGAACTTATAGTCAATAGCATTTTGTAGAGAACTGATAATAATATTTTTACATGGAAAAAGAAAAAAAGGGCAAAAAATGAGTGCAAAAATTTTTATGTTTAGGAACTTAAAATATATGCCAGTTAGTTATCCGTTGTCACAATCGAAAAAGTTTTTTTACATAGAAAAGCAATTCTCTCTGGTATCAGACTTTTATAAATTACTGTCGCTTATTAATTTGGACAATGACAACAAAATTCTGATGTTTACTACATGGGCATACAACGAGCATCAATCAAATCAACTTTGAAACTTATAGTCAATAGCATTTTGTAGAGAACTGATAATAATATTTTTACATGGAAAAAGAAAAAAAGGGGCAAAAAAATGAGTGCAAAAATTCTCATGTTTAGGAACACAAAATATATACTAGTTAGTTATCCGTTGTCACAATCGAAAAAGTTTTTTTTTACATAGAAAAGCAATGTTTCAACTGACTTCATTTTATGCGCATTTTGTGTGTTATATTTATGATGATGATATTACTGTGTCTTTTTAATCCTAAATATCAAAAGAGTAAAAGTCGTCGTCGTCATCATCATCGCCGTTGTATAAAAAAATACAGTATAAGCAAGTAGTACATGATCATTTTCACAACGTTGATGTTGCCACCACCATCAAGAAAAAAAACTACTCCTGGAGTGGCAAAAACAGACCTCAGAAAGTGCAGCTAAAAAACTATAAAGGAGAAGAAAAAAAACTTGAAATATCTGGCGAGAATAATATTATTTTTATTATTATAGGTGGTTAACAGAAAAGAGGGAACTTTTAAAGGAAGAAAAAGTTGAATTACAGTATATAGTGTATAAGCAAGAAATGGAAGAAGGGCCAGGCTATAATATTATCATTATTATTGCTATTATATAAGCTATTTTGCTTGCTTCCACTTACTCCTTCTTCTTCTTGTGAACAAGAAAGAAATGAGATCAAGAGTTAAAAGGGATGTGGAAAAGAAGAAGAAGAGAGAGAGAGTTGAGTTTCTTGAAAACGAGTGAGCCATTTCGTGCACATGGATGTGCATTCTCTCTCTTTTTCATACACAGAGTTTTTGGAGAAGAGGAAAGAAAGTGTTGAAATGAATGACTCTCATTCTCATCTACACATTATTCTACACAGCTATTGTGAAGACCATTTTCCCTTGACTGGAGAAATTCCTTGAATAAACGTTGCTTGCTTGCTGCTGCTGCTTACTTTTTTTCCTCTTTCATTTTCAGAATCACATTGTGAGTGAGTGTTATTATACTGCGAGAGCATCACTGTTTACGATTATTAGAAAGGGTGAGAATGGAAGGCTTTACTTTTGTTCGTGAACAGATTTCCATACAATCTTCCTTTTTTTTCTTCTTCTTCTTTCTCAGCTGTAATAGTAAAATCATGCATGCATGCATACTAAAGTGGATATATATTTTTTTCAGTTTAAAAAATGTTTTGATTTAACATGTCATACGCAAACAAGAACAGATTTTTCCAAGTACGTGATGACATGTTTTATGTGATGGAATGGTTAAAAAAAGCATGCAGAAATATTTTTCTAACGATAATGTATTTTCTTTAATCATGTGGCTGGAACGAGCAAATATAAAGTGTTTCTTGTCTACTAGTAGAGCTTAAAAATAATAAAATAGCATGTGTGTGTATAGCGGTTCATGCAAATTTGATCAAGTTATTTTTTTATTATTGACTTTGTAAAAAAATGATAATATTTTGATCGTTCTGTATTACAAACTGTTGCTTCAAAAGTTATCATATCAATCTGATCATATAAAAGTACCTATGTCAGTAGTCAGACGTCTCGATGAACAGAATGTATTAAGAAAAAAAATTAAATATTTTATGCTAAGCAAGGGATACAATCTGATACTAAAATGAGGTCAATGAAATCAAGAAATTTACGTTATCAAATAAGAGCATGTTGATTTCATTTCATC
Source organism: Sinhomidia bicolor (assembly GCA_027743785.1). Lineage (NCBI taxonomy): Eukaryota > Metazoa > Arthropoda > Collembola > Entomobryomorpha > Entomobryidae > Sinhomidia > Sinhomidia bicolor. The sequence continues at coordinate 7,900 of JAHZMT010002018.1, read as the reverse complement.
ACACCACGCATTATCATCATTATTATCAACATTGTCAAAGCCTTGTTATGGTCGGCACTTTTCATACAAAATAGCTATGTCATACTCATATGTACATTTTAAAATAGCAAAATCTAATTCCACTTATTACGATAAAAAGAAGAAAAAAATGGTAACGAGAGCTGGTGTGTGCAGAATAGTGATATATGCCTGCAGCTTGTACCCTCTTTTTTATTATACAATATCATCAACATTGTCGTAAATCATACAGACTCGCCATGAGTTCACCATTCCACAAGTTGTGTAAGTACATAATAATATATGCTATTTTGTGGATTACACCAATGTAGCAGCAGCATCAGTGATCCAGAAATGAACCATTTATTTCCCACTTAAACGCTGCTACAACTCGCACTCCAGCAGCAGCAGAATATAATTCAGTGAAATATCCAACAGCTCTTAAAACCTCACAATACTTCTTGTGTGTGCGAGTTCAATGTAGATATTACATGGTTTACTTTTTTTACTTTATACATATGTCTGGTGAAGATGTGATGTTGCTTGCTGGATAAAAGAGATAATGAATGAAGGAAAGAATGGGAACAGAGAGCTGTACCATATTATCATTGTAAACGAGAGAGAGAGAGAACGGGTTGCAATTTACAGCAAAACAATTCCAGCTGCCATAACATTTGAGTATGGTGTTTATACCATTATGCTCATTAAAGACATAAGCTGTGTGTGGAGGAGCAGAGACTAGACTAGTAGTTTTGCTTTAGTCTCCACTGTTGTCTGCCTTGATTTCTCATCATTACCATTACGATGATGATGACGACGATATAAAAAAAACATATTCTCTGTTTCTGTCTCTCTCTCTCTTCTTTCTTTTTAGCTCACACAGTCAGAGAATAGTAATAGTAGAAATGTGGAGTATGTGTTGTGTAGAAAGAAATTCTGACAACAATGCTCACAACACATTATGAAAAAGCAAACGCCAATAGTATACTAGGTAGTCTAACAGCAGCAAGCAAGAGCAACAAGAATGACGACGTCGGCAAAATGGATTCCGGATAAATGAATGGCTTGAGCTCAGACTACTACTATTATTTGAGCTGTAATTATTTGATGAGTGTACATTAGAGAAAAGCTTTCATCATCTCATTCTCCTTTTTTTATCCATCGTCGTATACCAACTGCTGATCAGCAAAATCATGTACAACTTGCTACTTTTTTCCCTAGTACTTCTACTACTGTAAGCTGAAGGATGTACGCAAGTACACGGAAGAAAGGCTATTATCGCTTGAAGTACAAATGATGAAGTAGTGGATTTTTTGAGGATTATTACAGGGTAGTGCAGTATATAGTGTTGGGTCGGAGTCGGAAGGATAAAACAACAATCAGGGTTGTAGTACACAAGTAGCGTAAGCAACTTAAATCCTTGAATTGGCTTGAATGACCTTCCACTTCAAAAATGCAATCCCAAAACTTCAGTCTGGCAGACAGTTAGACAGGCATTATTAGAACATTTTAAGTAAAAGGATCAAAAGAATGTTTTCTAGAAACAGTAACTTTGTTGTTGTTGGAAAATAATACATTGTTTAAATATTTTTGAGCAGTGAATAATCTGTTAGAATTTAAATTTGAAAATTTTTGCTTGTCTTTTTGACCTCGATCCTTATAACTGACTGGTATGAGGAAGAAACTTACGGAGAACATATTATTATTGGACTCCACTGTTAGACAGACTGACGGACAGATATTGCAGAACTATCAAGTAATTTTTTTAGACATGTAAGTCTACTTAATAATAGGGGTGATGATGGTAGGTGGTGAAGTTTTAGAACTGAAGCATATTTATCAAATCAGTGTTCTCTCTCACTCCTTATTAAACACACTCTCTCGTTTTCCCCATCATCGATGAGATGTGTGGATTGACGAGACATTAACAGGAAAATATTTTTCTTCAAATCAATCCTGAGTTTTACGAGGGCTGTTTGATGTCCTCTAATGGTAATAACGGTGGTTTTATGCTAAGCTGACAGTGGCTGTTTTTACTTGTTTTTTGAGTTGGCAATAGCAAACTCTGCACATAGCCTTTCCAATCTCAGAATGAGAGATTGACATTTTTATCAGTTTGTCAATCAGCACAATGAAATGTTTAAATTAACCATATCTTAAAATAATTTGATTATTATAATACTTATAATAATTATTATTGGCAGTTGCTTATTACTTTCACATAGATGCAATTGACCAATGTTTACAAAGTATACTCAGAAATAACACGTACGTAAAAAATTCCTTCACTTTGTTCAGATTAGAAAAGTTAATCAGCAATACAGAAGGCGCATTGCTGACTCCTGCGAACATGCAAATATTAGTGAAAGTGATATTGAGAAAAAATGAACTGAGAATATATATATATATACTAGCAATACATGTCTTGTTATTTTTTATGCAAGTTGTATGCCAAGAAGTGAAAAAAGAAGCAAGGAAGAAAAGAGAAAGTACATGATTTATCCAAGTCAATCTCTGGCTGTGGGGTAGAGAAAGAAAGAGAGAGCACAGAAGAAAAAAGAGAAATGGGAGCAAAAGGAGGCAGGAAATCATTATTTTTTCATAAGTTTTCCTCACCCTTTCATTATTATTGCAAAAGGATCAAACAAGAGTCACGCAGCAAAAGAGTATAAAGATCGCAAGTTCGCTTTACTCTATCTAGCAATATATTGAAGAAAAATATATATGTATTATCATAACAGCCCGAGAATGCTACCTCACCGCCAACAACATAACATTGCCTACAACAGCTCACTTTGGTCATATAGTAAAGACATATATGCAGCAACGTTATTATTGTTACTTGCTGCTGTACACATAAGCTAAAGGTATTGTATAGTGGACTAGACGGGTGATGACATGCTTATAGGAGCGTGAATGCATTTAGCTACAACACTTACACGAGCCTCCGTATATAGTCATAAAATAAGAAAATAATAAAAAAAGAATACTGTTGAATGCTCGCNTAAGAAAATAATAAAAAGAAGAATACTGTTGAATGCTCGCATCCTTTATCTTTTATTCTTCCTTTCTCTCTTCTTCCCTCTCATCTTTGAATCAGAGACTTTCTACTTGTTTTTCTCACTGACTAAAAGCTGGAGGATACGAGAGGAAGGGCATTTTGTGTGATACACATGCAGAGAATGTAACATACTGACCATTAATATTTTTCAACCGTGACGATGTAATATGTAATGCATGTATCTATGTATATATGTATGTATAGTATACAAGCAAGAAAGCAACTTAAAAAAATAAGCTAGCCCACCACTCACTACTACTACTACTACACAAACACACATGTCCCTTGTTCCCTTTTTGTGCTGGTGCTGCAATTTATTTTTTAGTTGCTCATCGTCGTATCATCATGCCCACTTCTACACGTTCTTTCTGGATGGTGTGATGGTGGTGGGTAACTAGATACTATCCATATTGCACGACCATTTTTCCTATATAATAATACTACTTTATCTATCTATCTTTTTTTTCTACCGTTACTACTTCTACTACTACCAACCGGCGTCGGGAAAAATAGAAAGAAAAAAAGAATGTGTGTGAGCTTCAGGCTTTTTACATATATCTTCTTGTTACACGGGAAGAAAAAAATATAAAGAAAAGTAGTGACTAAAATTTAGCTTCATGGTGTAAAATTTTATGTCCTTTTTTCTTGCTCCCCTTTTTCTCGTCGTATATTTCTTTTGTGAAAGTTGCTACATACCAAACAAGGTGTACTTGCTGCTATGACCCAATCCATACGTTTTCTCAACAAGATTGCTGCTGCTGCTGCTACCACTGTTACGCTCTCCGACTTTCTAGCTAATCTGGCATATATACCTATTACTCAACGGTGTGTGTGTGTGTGCCGTTTACTGCTGCAGTAATAATATATGTAGGTGGTGGTGGTGGTGTAAGTGTCGTCCATAAAAATGACTGGTCAGTCTCATCCTCTAAAAATATACAGACATATATTTAAAGGGAGAAAGTTCATGGGTATATAAACTAGGTAGGTTTATGTGTTTGTGTCTGTATACGTGTTCAGTGGAATAAAAAAGGGGAAGAAGGCAATTGTTGGAATGGCAAAAGTCATTTGAAAATATTTTATATCCAGTGTCCCTTCCATCTTCCATAAATTTTATCATTTTATTTAAGCAAGCAAGAAAATAAATAAGTGAAAAGAGAAATGTAGAGGTAGTAAAAACAAGGGGGGAGTAGTAGTAGCGCAACACAAATTTGATTAGGTATTGTGGTTTCAAAAAAAGGATCAGCTTTCGGTTGTGCTGTTCGTCTAATCTAATAATTGCATATGTATAAAAGAGTCATTTCAGATTTTCTAAAAAAATCATGAACAAAATGTGCACTCTGAAAAATCTTAACCAAAATATCACTCAATAATGCATACGTCCATTCTGAGCAGGTACACGGTGGTGACCTGAAAAAAAGATGGTAAATAAATTTTTCTCAGTTTGCTCAGTTCATACTTCACAATCATTTTTTGTCGAATTTTGTCGATTCATCTGAAATCGTCAAAAATATTATAGCAGTATGCAGCAGTCGACCTACGACAATTTTGGCAACGTCCTTGCCTTTCAAGCTCTTTTAACGCATTTTTATTTTATTTTCTCGCTCTATTTATTTCACTATTCTTTTGCTGAGGTCTGTATATTTTGAACAAGTCCACACGAGTATGTGGTGCAATATGAACTTCACTCAATAATGCATACGTCCATTCTGAGCAGGTACACGGTGGTGACCTGAAAAAAAGATGGTAAATAAATTTTTCTCAGTTTGCTCAGTTCATACTTCACAGTCATGCCGACTGTTTTTGTCGAATTCTGTCGATTCATGTGAAATCGTCAAAAATATTATAGCAGTATGCAGTAGTCGACCTACGACAATTTTGGCAACGTCCTTGCCGTTCAAGCTCTTTTAACGCGTTTTTATTTTATTTTCTCGCTCTATTTATTTCACTATTCTTTTGCTGAGGTCTGTATATTTTGAACAAGTCCACACGAGTATGTGGTGCAATATGAACAAACAATAATATTACCAAAGAAAAAAACTGGATTTGTTATTTTTATCTTGCTCAGCTTGAATGGGTACTGGGTACTATACAACCCCCAAAATATACAGTCTTTCTTCAATGATAGCTCACAAATTTTATAATAGTAAATTTTCGCCGTAATAATAATAAAATGAAATATTTCCGTTAGTTTTGCTGATTTGTACTTTTTGTACAAGTACAAACTGATGACATATCCGGTTTTATGTTTTCTCGAACCCATTAAAAATGCATAAAAATACGCACACAACCATAGGAAAGAAAAAATTCTTTTACATAATGTTCCGTATAGGTCGTTTGGAACGCATAGAAAAAAATGGTTGGAAAATTTCAGTAAATTTTTATGCTGTTGCCGTAAAATGGTTTTGTACTATCCCTCTACCACCATCATACAAGACGATTCTGCTGGCATCTAAATGTCTAAACGATTTTTCCAAGTTAAACTGTCACGCATTTTTTAAAAAAACGTTATGTAATGGTAGAAATGCTACTAGCTTTACTAGTACTGCTACTACACATATTTAGATTTTTATTTGGCTTGCACAACACATACGAAAAAATATATATATATACATATCCTGTGTTTGTATGTACTACAATCAGTGTGAAAAGTGTAGTGGTGTGTCTGCTGAATGCCTGGCTAACTCGCTCCCAGATCATTTTCTCCCTGTTTTTTTCACTCTTGGCTCGCCTATTTTTTTCTGGACCGTCTTCCATTTAAATGATCATCATCATCATCGTCATTGCCATTTTGATGCTCTGTTGAGCCTCTAATCACGACAACTCAACTGCTCTCCATTACACGACTCTCTCTCTATATATACCCCACATACATATACTTTCACCAGCATCATATTATCATTACTACTACCGCCCAACTACCACCACCATCGCTACCATCATCATTATCATCATCGTCAGTTTTGTTGGAGGGAAATAAACGCTTATTAGAAAATGACTGGCCTATATAGCACACCACCACGTATAGTGCCACAATAGTCGTTTCTATCTTATCCAAAAAATGGCTTTACTGCCCTCCAATGCTTTTTTTCTCTGTCTGTACTACTGCACTGCTTGTTCCACTGTTATAACATTATATATGTTTTAGCTTTTTCGATGGTAAATGTACATGGCAGAAATTTTTTTTCCAGACAGTAGGTATGTATGTATATTCATCGTACAAAAACACACACACACACAGTGCAGGGAGGTTTTTGTAATGTTGTTGATGATGAAACTTTTTGAAAAAGATAAGAGATGCTAGAAGCGTCTTTTGTTGCGTTTTGTTGTAGTTGAAGTGGTGGCGGTGGTGGAGAAAATGTTAATGCATAAAACAAAACTATAATATACCTAGTTTGAAGAATACAAATGTATTGAAACGAGAATGTGGCGGAGATATGGATGAATATAAAATATCTACTTTAACTTGAAGAATATTAAATAAATAGTTTTTTAAAAAATGGCATATGTCTGTAATGTATGTAGGTATGTATATGTTTGTGTACGGTATATTGAAACGTAAGTTTATTTTTATACAATTTTTTTATCTCTCTCTCTCTCTCCCACTGCGTTACGTAGTTAGTAGTGCTTGCTTTTGTCTTTTATTCCTGAATAGTAAAAATAATATGAAGTTGTATGTTTAGGTATATAGAGGTGCTCATCATCATCGTCGTCGTCATCATCTCTTGTATTTCACTTTTTCAGCAGTATTCACTCTCGCCTTTGAGAGCGAACAGTTTTACACAAAAGTTGGTTGGAAAACCACAACAGTCAGTTTGCATCAAACAAAAGCAAGGCTGCTGAGGGGAGGGAGGCTGTACACTTGTCTAGTATGAGTAGGTATAAAAAAATAGAAGCAGTGGACTTTTTTTAGAACCTTGGCAAATGTTTTCTGGAATTTTTCAGCGCAGTAGTTGTATAGACAAAGCAGACTGACTGGTATAGTGATGATGGTAGTAGTAGTTGTAGTTAGTAACGTCATTTCAACGGTTCTTTGTATGGTTGTATATAAATGTGCGTGGTCACTTTTATTTGTTAACAAAAAGTTCTTTTTTTTCTCTTTCTTTTCGTGTGTGGCCATGGCCATGTCCGTGGCTAAAATTTTCTCCTTTTTTGTTTTACATTTTTTTCTACTTTTATCCATTGCATTGCATATTGTATAAAGTGATCTGTAGGGGAGGATATCGTAATCAGTACTAGACGCGCACACCACACACACAGGATATGAGACTTTTTTTATGTTTATGGGGATGGGTAGTCTGCATGCCATGATGATGATGATGACGATGATGATGGTAACTCTGCACGAAGAACGGTCGCTTGGTTTGTTTTATTCGTTGGTTCGTTCCTACACTGGTCTGGTGATGGAGATAATGATGAAGATTTGAAGTGGTGCCAAATAACTTGCCTGATTATCAGAAACTGGCACAGTTCCGTTGGTTATATATAACCACAATTAAACCAAAAGGCCAAAAAAATGTGCAAAGGGTTGCTTGCTGGGGATGGAAATGGATGTTGACGATAGATTCCTTGAGCTGATGATGTTAACAGATCACAGGAGATATATATTTTTTTTTCTTTGCCACTGTCACCGTTATTATTACTCTGTGTTAAGAACAGAGTTTAAAAAAGTTTTTGGTTACTTTTGCGGTACTGGCTGGGGTTGCTGGTGTTAATAGAATTGTTGGTATAATGATGCGTATATAGTCCTGCTGTTACGCGGTGAAACGATTTTATTCACGATTAATGGAAACTTTTTGTACCATGGATTAAAAGTAAGCTAATAATCAGGGAGAAAATAGAAAG
>JAHZMT010002017.1:0-28278 GCA_027743785.1 Sinhomidia bicolor | reverse complement strand
TCAGAAAAATTTGTTCAGGGTTGCACATTAAGTTTTTTTGGAAGACGTGTTACATTCAGTAGTTGTGCTACAGTGATACAATATTGGCTAACATAAAAAATAATTATATATTTCTCATGCCAAAAAATGCACAACGCTTTTACTAGAACCACTACTATAACCACTACCACCACCACCACAACTGGGGGCAACAATTTGTACCCCGTCAGGTTGGTCGAAAATGGAACTAAAATCGATTTCTATGAACTGTGAACATAAAAGTACAACACCTGGTGATCATGATTATTTTGTTGTAGAGAGGTGTAAAATCTGGGAGATTATCGATTATTATTATTATGCAAAATTCTATATTACTAATGCTGGTCATTCTCACTGCAGACAAAAACAATCAGAAAAATACTTTTGACGTTTTCAATTCGGGTGTAATATATGGGCTAATAATAATAAAATTATGTTCAGGTTTAGAGAAAATATATATAAAATAATAATAATAATACAAACAAGTAAAATGCGCATTATTTTGGTAGGATGTAATATTAGAAAATGATAAAAAACGTATGAAAGCTAGTCAGTACATTTATTTATTTTTTCTATATTTTGTGTATGCATCTGACGTTCCGTTTGACAGCATCAAGACAGGGGTAATAATGAAAAGCGCAAACAAATACAGTAGAAAGCAAAAGAGAGAACGTCAGAAACTATTTGATTATTATTTTTATTTTGTAGTAGACTTCACTAGTACAGTAAATATACATCCAACAACGAAATTTTCACACACACACGAAAGCAAACGCAATTTTCATTAGCACAGAACACAATCTTTCCATATCCCTTTTGTTCTTAGCATTTTCGTGATCGATGCTTTTAGAGTCTCTCTTCGTACATCTATCTATACACTTGAAGCCAAACACAAAGATGCTGTTGGCTTTGTTGTTTATGACTGACACTGTACATAACTGGAAGAGTTCTGCGTTACTGACTACTGTATATAGTAGTAGTAGTCAACTCAAATCAACTCAGCAGTTTTCTCTCTGGTGCACATTGATTACAAAGGGACCGCAAAAGCCCCAACGCAAATATGAAATGCGAGTCAGTTCAGTTCACTGCTGGAGTGGAGTTTCCTTTTCTTCTGCTCAACCCAATATATCTATAAACTATAAATACAATAATCCTCCTGGTAATAATAACAAGCCAAGAAAAGTGCACTTGGTTGGTTGGTAAATAAAGCTAAGAGAGAGGGAGAGAGAGAGAGAGGAAAGATGAATAGGAACAAAATGAATATCTGCAGAAAAGCACGTGAAAATTTGACTACGTAGTCAACATGCCTATAAACATAAACTCTCAAAGCGGTAGCAGCAGAAGCAGACAAAGCTTAAAAACAACCTTTAACCCAAAACACATCAACAGCATTCTTAAGAGATACACTGTAACAGCACAGACATAATAATAATATTGCACAAAAAAGCAGCATGGACTTCATCTTTCATTTTCCCCAAGCTACACACAATATTATTATTATCCTACGCTCTCTTCTGGTCTGGTGTTTGCCTTGCAGGAGAGAGCAAGGCTCTTGGTCTGCTCAAAATGTTACAACAACAGCAAGCAGCAGTAATGTGCACATTAACAGCAAATCTTTTTGTGTGTGGAGTAGTCGCGCATTCTGCATGAGGCACATGTATTTAATATTATGCCCTTTTTAGATTTACACTGCACTGTACAAACAATGATAATGTGTGTACGTAGAATACTTAATGCGCTGCTGTTGAGTTTAAATGGGAAGAAGAATAAGGAGACGAAGAAGGAGACGAAGAAGAAGAGCGCTAAAGTTAAAAGGCTTGTTTTCTCTGTTTGCTACCATTTTCATTATAGAAATTACAATCTTCCTTTTTTGCTGTGGTATGAGCTTTTCGTAGAAAGGAGATACTTCATTTGTGCTCGGTGGTATGCTGCTGGTATGTATGTGTATAGCAAATCAAATCCATAATATTTGCAAAATATAAGATAAAGAAGAAGACAAAGAGAAAGAAGAAGGAATGTGATAGTAACATGCTTTCCATTTACATACTATTATGGCTTTAGATGAAACCGGGGAAATTTTCACCGCACTTATACAGTTAGTTATGTGATGATGCGATGCGATGTGATACGACGACACACTGGATTAAGAGTATAAAACAAGAGAGAATGAGATGAGAATGGAATGGCTTAAAATCTCGGGATTTTCTTAAAACAAACTTGTGTGGTGATGCTGATACGTACGTACGTACGTACTAGTTTAGTCAGCACATAGTAAATCCTAAAATTAGCGTAACCGTTCATTTCTCCGAAATTGGCTGAGAGATATAGTAGTATTGTCAAACAGTTTTGGAGAGAAGAAGAGAAAGCTGCCATAGTAGTCTCTTATCGTTATCTTTTCTTCTTTTTTGGAGACTCTCTGTCTCTCTCTCTCTCTCTCTCTCTCCACTCTTTGAAATTTATTTGATCCGATCATTGTATAGATGACTATCCATGTCATATTATTATTATTATCATTTTATCATCATCACGAATCGTATATTGTCTGCTTAAAAATAAAGCATCTCTCTTTAATTTACAATGATATCTCACAGTGACAATATATTTTTCTGTCTGGTTTCTCTACACATGAAAAGCGAATGATCTTTACAATTATTACTAATGCTTTATAATACGGCTTTTCCTTAGAACTGATACAAAGAAGGGTATAAAAATATATTCCACACAGTTCGTAGAAAAACTACTCAAAATAATTTTTCATCAAAACTGCTAGAGAGAGAGATATATATATATATATACAGCTTTCCTTGAACAGTTACCCTCGACGCAATGATTTAAAGCAATTATTTGTATTATCCATTATTATTACAAAGTGGTCGTTTCTTGCCCCTCATTTCATTGGTCTTGGCTGCTACAGTTGTGCTGCTGCTGGTGTGTGTGTGTGTTTTGATACTACTGGATAATAAGAGTTATGTAAACGATCCCGTAAGCCATTTTTTATTTCTCCGTTTCCCCTCCTGAACTCAGTTTTTCTTGAGCTTCAGGATCAGTCTCGTTTACGTACATATTTTCATGCTTTCCCTTTTATGGAGGAAAAAAATGGCAGAAGGGAAAAAGTATGCCCATTAACGTTTAGTAGTATATTCCGTGTATAAGATTCTTATATAATATATCTGTACGTAAATATTCGTGAAAATGCCTTTTCCTTCTCGTCCAAAATGGAACGGGACGGGCTAAACCATCGACTCGTGGTAGTGTAATAATAATATGCAGTGGTTAAAGGATCTTTTTACATCTCCCATGCTCATTTTGATGTTGCCAAATCATTAGCATTCTATATCGCATGACAGTGATTCGCTAAGTGGCACATAATGTGAGGCTAGGGAATACATAAAGTAAAATGCATTGCAGATATATCTACATTTAAACTTTTGTGAATGTTTTGATACTATACACACACTCACTCGCCACAAAACTGACATAAATATATACATTTAATGCACACATTATACAAGTGAATGAATGGTGAATCCTGTTGTAATCGTTGCATCATTCGATTCCGTTCCAACCAACAACAAAAAAATACATATAAAGTTGAGAGAAGAGAAGAGAAAAAAGACAGGAGAGAGCAGTTCAGAACATATAGTGAAGGCCCACGCCGGATGAAGTGGAACGAGAGAAATCAGAGAAAAGAAGATACTCTGAGAGTAAATCCAGGGGAAACACACACACACACACACGCTGCTACCACTACATTTACTACTATTAAGTATTATCATGACTGAAAAACTGAGAAACGATGCTTTGAACGTACTTATTGTTATTGCACGTATAAAAGGTACTACTAGTTATATATGTCTAATAATACTAACATGTATACACATCAGTTAGCAATATTTTGCTAGACTCAATTCCCAAACCCTCTACCACCACCGCCACTACTACTACCACCACCATTCTTTTATTTTGGTTTCGGATAGTGTTCTCTCTTTTCCCAACTTCAACTTGACTTTGACTCTTATATACACAACACAGCAGTTTTGCTCCTTTGGCTGTGCGGTGGTAATAATGGCAGCAGTAAGTAAGCTTTATAGAGCATTATGTACTTTTTAGCTTAAAAACACAAAACACAGCAACATAGCAGCAGTACAAGTGTGGTGCGGTGGTGGTGGTGGCAATGAGAATGAGATGAGAATGGCATGCAACTTTTTTTTTTCTTCTAAAATCTCTCCTCTTTACGTGCTTTCATATCTTTTACGTGCGAACACATTCCTGCATCCTACCATCTTCTTTTATAACGATGGAAGCAGTGATGGTGGTGGTTGTGCTGCTGGGTGATATTATCTTGCCATGTATTTAAAAACAAGAGACGACCATATTATCTTCTTTTTTTCCTGAAGGAACTTGAACAAGAATGATGAGAAGGGAAAAGTCCCAAGAGGGCTATAATCTATATAGACTGGCAGGATGGCATGCGGAAGAAAATTTGCATTCATTTTGGTGCAAAATGAGAGAGAGAGGGAGAGAGCAACTCGAACTGGAGAGTAGTAGACCATGTATAGTTCATGATGAGTACACACGCCATAGAAGAGAGAGAGAGAAAAAAAAATACTTAAAGTAAGTATTTAGGAATGGCATAGGTATGCCTCTGTGTAGTAGTTGTAGTGGTCGTTGTAGCAGACACTTGAGTACATTTTGGCTTACAATACCGTAGCATACAGTAACAGTACTGAAATAAGTGTGTAGGTATCATTATTATTATTATTACGTCCATTCTCTCATCTTCTTTTTTTGCTGCCTTCTCCTATTTTGCACAGATTCCCACTTTACAGCTTTACTCTTTTTAGCTTGAGAAATCGTTGGCACTAATGGGAATTCTATGCTGTATACTTAATAATAATAATAATAATAACACTGTACATTTCCTACTTTCAAACTTTTATCCTGACTGGCTTCAAGACGGCATAGCTTGTAAAGATTGCAAAAAATATATAATATCTAAAATAGTGAGTAGTTTATGGGTTATTATACTACGGTACGAAATCCATTGTCATTGTGAAACCGTATGTAAGTAGGAAGGTAATAGGTACGTATACTGTATGTTTTCATGTAATGTTGTAGATTCGTATAGGTAGATAGTTTTCGAGTGTGTGAGTGTGTGCTATTATTATACATGTTTTTATTGCATAATGTATCACTACACCCGAAATATGAAAATGTGTGCGGTGTATTCATTCATTCATTCAAGCTTGTTGGAAAGTAGAAATGTAGAAATAATGAACTTCCAACCTTTAGCACCGACTTCCACTACTTTTAACTCCGTTTTACTACGACTTTTCTGTCTAAAAACTTTTCCACTTTTTAAGTAGTTACCAGCTTCACTGCATTTCATATTATGCATAAAATGAGGAAAGATTTCTTCTTCCCCTGTTTTTGTACTTTGACGACGATCACACTTGGGAAAGGGGTTAAAGAGAGGAGGAGAGATATACATACACACGTAAGACGAGAAAAGAGGGCGATGGAATAATATTATAAGTAATAAGATAAAATTGAGGAAATGAAGAGAGTAGGAAGGATATGAAAAGACGAGTCTATATAAGTATAAAGTGTTCAACAACAGAGTTTTGGGGATAAGAATAAAAGGGAAAAAGTTTGGAAAAAGTAGACGAACTGAAAGCTAGCAATAATAATTTTCTTAGTATGACTTGATTTTTTTTTCTTTCTCTCTCCCTCTCTCTCTGTCTAACCTAAAGTCTTCACCTCTAAAGTATGTGAATACCTACTAAATATTATATAAAGTGGTTTTGTGCAGCCTTAAAGTATTATTATGCGGTTTGCAAGCCATTAAACACCAGAGAAAATTTTCTCACTTTTGTTGTGAGGTCCCTCAGCGCATGCAGTCAACGTCAGGATACGTATAATATATTATAAAAAAGATTTATAGGAAAAGAGCAAAAGGCGACGATGACGTTATCATCTCTACAGCTGCAATTATTTTTCTCTCGTGTCTCCTGAGAATATTACTATAAGGCAGAAAAAAAGTTTAAACTTTGGATTTTTCGATGAACGATAGCGAAACTGCATACTAACAAGATATACATGTACCAATACGTCGCGGTAAAAAAGGAGGAAAATATTTGGATTCTTTTATATAAAAAAGTAGGGTAATGCCTACACATAAAATCACTTTTAACTTTTTGACTTTTTTATACGCTGTATTAGTGTTGCTGTTAGTGCAACGATATCAAAATTGATTGGAATTTTCTTTTCCATTAGGCCGCATTATTAATTTTTGTATCGTTGTGTATTTTGGTAAAGTGAAAGAGGTTAAATTTGTGTGTTGTGTTGTGAGCATAAAGAACACTTCCAGTATACACATATATACCTATTTTGATTGCTTTCCTTGTACGGAAACTAGTAATTTCAGATCAATTACGTTTGCATAACATAACGAAACACGGTGAGTACACGCGAATACCTATACACTTATGTAACTGGAATTTTCTTTACAGATGCACACTACACTACACACACCCTTTTTCAGTTGATATCAAAGGGAAATTCTAAACTAATGATGATGTTGGTCTGCCTATATCCACCACTACTGAAGAGAAGAGGTGAATGAATAGTTGAAGTGAATGATGTAATGAAGAGAGGGAGAAGGAGAGAGAGAGAACCGCTGCCAGCAAAACATTAGAAAAGGAGAGTGCTTTTCAATGAGTAGCAATTTATTTTCCAGTCTTGTATCGGGAAATCGCTATTGCTCCCAGTTAATTGGATATTCCAAATATGTTTACAGGTTGCCACAAAACTGGTGTCGATAACGAGCTTTCCGTCATTACGTCTTCTTGGTTTCTTTCCTCTTCTCTTGTACCGTCAGCAGAAGGAGTAGTAGTAGCACAACTGGCAACATCCGTGTTTCTCAAAATGCAACAACGTATAAAAAGTACAAGATATTTTTTTCTCTCTCTCTTCTTGTCGCTCCAATTCTTTAATGACAAAGTAAAAGCTTGTGCTTGTCTGTACCTTTTTTCAACTTAAAGAAAATATCGATGTAGACGTATTTATATTTTATATACATACTTATATACCCGACAAGTGCTACAATTTGCGTAGTACTGTGTATGTTTTTTTTTCGGTCTTGATTAGTATTTATATACCGTTCCTTTTCTTTTTCTTCTATACACACTTTCTTTCAAAAGAAATCCCAATTCCAAGTTTCTTACTTTTTTTCAAAATAAAGTTCATTCAAGAGCTTTACAGGATTTCCATGTTTATTATTTAATCCAATCTACGGAAAAACAAGAATATATATGAACGGAGTAGCTCCTTTATAGATTTCTAAAGTATAAAATCTATTTCATGTGTGCTTTATGACAGGTAACCATTTTAATAAGAGAGTAACGGAATGGCTGCTTAAAAATTTAAACCGGACTACACTCTCTGAATTTTTAACAGTAAATTCCCATTTAGAAAAAAAGTTGAGTCTGCTCGACATTTTCATTACAAAACAAACTTGTTCTCTAACAAAATCAGTGGAACGACTTTGCTGCTGCTGCTGCTGTACAGTAGTAGTAATAGTGTGTATGTGTAGTCTCTACAATTTTTTTTGCCTTTTCGCCTACTGCAGTGTTTTGTTTTAAAAATATTATTATGCATTTTGTATGCGCTGCTGGTGCTGCAGGCAAGAAATGAGTTCCTCCGTGATCGTGACATCCTACGAATTAGTATACATAATGCATAGTAATAATAATATAAGGCATATGACACTATCACCCATTGAAAGGCTCTCTCTCTGTCTAACACACACACACACACACACACAAGCGCAGACAAGTGCAAGTACACAAAAAAAACCTTTTGATATACCTGAACTACACACAGGTCCTCTATATTTTAGCGATTTAATAGTAGAAACATGTTATGCATGTAGAAAAAAAATTGTAAGTCTTTTTGGTTCAGTATGAAAAAATGTCATCCTCTTTTAAATATTATATATACAAACTCCATTACTGCCAACTAACTAATAACAAAAAAGTATATAAGCTCTCCTTCCATTTTCATGTCCCTCATCTCACATCTTTTTAAAAAATTCAAATGCTTTGCATATGAAAGTATTAAATATAAAAGCTCTTTTCTTCATCATTTTTTTCTCTTCTTCCTTTTTGAGCTGCTAAGCCCTAGCAGACAGATCGAGTGCTTTACCTTAAGTCCCTTTGTGTCTTCTCCTTCCATCAAGGAAAAAAGGAAGAGAACACAGAGAGAAAAAAAAGAGAGTGAAAGAAAGAAACGAGCTCATCATCAGCCATCATCTTTGCCATCATATCTTGTTTTCGTTCGTGATGTGATCCACAAGAGAGGTTTGTGTTTTATTTGAAAAAAAAATATTATACGTGGTACGTTCTTATGTATAAACATGTATCTGTGTATTACATGATGTAGAAAATATTTATATGCACGTGTATTATATTATTATTATTATAACCAACTGAAATAGAATAAAGTGGATGCATCACGGAATCTCATTTCTTATTTGTCTGATGCCACATGAAAGATCACGTCCTTTTTAGTGAACAGAAATGATCTCGACGATCACTACAAGCCATGATTCACTTTGCTGTTGTGTTGAATAAAAATTATTGTAACATGCGATGCAAAGTCTACAGAAAATGAGATGAAGGAACATTACATGAAGAAGTAAAATATATTTATTTTTTCCTTTTTTTAAATGCCTTTGATGCTGCTGCTGGTGGTGGTGATACGGCGGCATGTTGTGTTATGTTGTTGCTGTATGGTACACAACAGCGTATGTACTTGAGAAAAGTGAGAGGAGAGCAAAGCCAGACGACTCACATTCGACACATCAAAAACGATATTACATATTATTATAAAATATCAGCATGGAATCAGCCACAGCAGGATATAATATCCACTTGACATATAACGACACGGCAAGTGTACCAGCCAACTGTAAGTATTGTAGGGAAGACGAGAAAAAACAGGTACTAGCAGTGAATTCTCCATTTTGTACCAGTTTTACTCTTACAAAAGAACAACCAGTAGTAGTAGTAATAGAAGCAATAGTAGGAAGAGTAAATATATTATTATTACATTTTCACATGAAATGCCAAAAAAAGCACAGGTGTTATCAGGGAATATATATCATCGGTGAAATCGGCAGCCAGACCACATTGGACTCTCAGGTGGAAAACAAAAAAGCAATTCCTTACAAATGCTGCCGCAATTGAATCAAAATGACAAAAAAAGAAGAAATTTCGCAAGCAACTGTTGAACGCTGAACGTTGGCGTGCTGCAACGTGATGTTGAATAAGTTTGCTGTTGATAAATCTCCACTTACATTTTGTACAAATTGCTGCTCTTGAACCTATGGCATTTTTCATTTTGTTTTTGTATTTACTCTTTCGGCATTCTCACTGTGTGGAAGCCAATTGTTTGTATTCGAAATGCATTAGCCAGCTAATTATCACTGTTCTTTTAAAACCATTTTAACAAAAAAAAATAAATGAAAATTTGGCTGCTAATAATCGATTCTGAAACTAAAGCTTTAACAATGCCTTTATTTTTCAAACAATCTCAGGTTAAATCATAGGATTATTTTATGTTCATGTAGCACTGCCCACGCGATTTTCCTTCAATGTTGAAACAGAAAAGCACGGCTACTAAAAGAGTTTTGTCAGGGGAAGCCATAAAATTTTGTTTAAGAAAGGGAACTTCCTAAAATGGCATAAATGAATTAAGATAAGGACTCCATTTTTATGTTTACGATCTATAATTTTCTTTGTTCCTGCACAAAAAAAGATTACTCAGTACAATAAAGCCATAGATCATCATGACGTGTCCATGCTCATCAAAAGTTGAAGGTTTATAAGTAGTTTATTTTTTCTCTCTCAAGAACATTTAAAATTCAAATCGGATTCTGCATTTACTGTACCTAAGTGAACTATGCAATAATGCATTGCTACATTTAGCATACAGTGCAGGTAATCTTGTAACGCCCAAACTTGCAAAAAGAAAAATTATACACTTTGAGGTAGTAAAACCCAAATCCTAATATGGTGTTAAATTTTCTTGCTACATTTAGCATACAGTGCAGGTAATCTTGTAACGCCCAAACTTGCAAAAAGAAAAATTATACACTTTGAGGTAGTAAAACCCAAATCCTAATATGGTGTTAAATTTTCATTGCAAATAGCACAGCATCGTCAGTTGTCCATCATTTAAACATTGGGAAGGAGGGAGTATTCTGCAGTTTGCAATTATTATTATTAAGTGATAAGGCCTGTGAAGCAACTTGCTATTATTATTAAGTTACCAATTAACCAAAAACATTCACAGAAAAATCTTCTCCATATTATATTCTTTATTTTTTTGGCAGTTTGTTATCCCATAGTATAGATTTTGGTTGTTGCGTCCAACTAACATAATTTTTTTTCAGTTATTCTTCAATACTGTATATTTTTGTTGCTGCTGCGTGATCTTGAAGTGATTGGATCAATCTTTGACTTTGGCAATCAGTGTGCCTAATAATGATCAATCGTGTAGTAATCNTTTTTTTCAGTTATTCTTCAATACTGTATATTTTTGTTGCTGCTGCGTGATCTTGAAGTGATTGGATCAATCTTTGACTTTGGCAATCAGTGTGCCTAATAATGATCAATCGTGTAGTAATCATGCCTTCATATAATCATCACGTCACGAGGTGCTATTTTCTTGATACGGTATTTTTTTGCCGAGCCTTTTCAACTGTTCTTGGTACATTATCTGCTCTTTGATAAAAGCCCAAAGAATAAAAAAAATCGTCTTTCTACTTGCCTGCCTGCATTTTCATCATAATAATAACAATACAATGCAACTCAAGATGAGCAAGAATGCTAAAACCTGTTTACTTCAAAAAAGTTGTGTAGGCAGAATCCATTATAAATATCTGATTTGTGGTAAGAAGCATTGGATTGCAGCAAAAGTCTTATATATAAAAAAGCAGGCGAGTGGTGTATTCGTCGTGCTGCTTGTTGGACTACGCTGATAATAAAGCCAAGAAAAATAAATATTAGAACTACACAATGTATTTTTAATGATGAAGAATTGGATTAGGGAGGGTAAGAAAAGAGCTAATTAGTTGCGAGATGACACGGCCAACTATCATGTATTACGTGACGTTTCGACATGGTCAACTTGAGACGCACTATATACATGATGTACTATTTAACAATTTACTCTAACGTTCGTGTCTCAAATACGAGATTCTTTTTTCTTCTAGGAATATTTTTTTCCAGACTATATATATATATTATAGTCTGGAAACTACTTGTTCCGTCGGTTAAATTTTATCATTTATGGAATGCTTACAGATCGTCAATTGTTGTCGTTTGGCCGAACGAAATGGCAATGAACATTTTGAGACGAAAGTAATATCGTAAGTACCTACCTATACACAGACACAAGTTTGGAAAGAAGCAAACTTTTTACGTGAAATGAGAACTCATCTATTACAAAAAATACCATCACACAAAAAGCGAAAAGTAATAAAAAAGAAGCACCGTATACAGTGGTCTTCGCAGAAGCTTTTTATGTTGGTAAAAGTAAAAAAAAGTGCTCCCTTCCATTTCTTATCCTGTGAGATGTTTGTTGTAGTTTTGTAGACTACTACTGTAGTAGAGACAAGACGATGCGATGTGTGGATGGATACGCATAAAAAAGATAGGAATAGAAAAATGAGAAGTGAAACTCTACTATTTCATTTCCCTGTAAAAAAAGTCAGCTTCTTTCTCCATTATGCTGATGCACAGCAAGACAGCCAGCAGCAGTAGCAGCAGACAGACGGAGTCACATATACACAAGCAGCTAAACTGAACAGAACTGAAATGATGGAAGTAATAATGCACGTTATGAGCCGTATTATGCCTTTTGGGGATGATAAGCTCTCATAAATTAATAGAGCTTATTGCCCTACCACTATATATGCTTTTTTTACTGTTTAATTCGAAACTTGTCAGTTTTTCTCATTTTTACTATTCCAGTACTGGATTTTCACATTGTTTTGGAAAAGATCAACTATTACTATTATTATAATTTTTACAGCATTTGCTCCTCTATAACTTTCAAGCTTTAAGTGCTTTTAATAATGCATCTTATAGCTATGCGTGAAAACGCTAATCATTTTCATTCTTTGGCATTTTAGTTTTTTAAAAAGAATTTTACAATATTCTAAAACGAAATTCTGCTTTTACAAAAAGTATTCAGCTTCTTTTTATTGATGATATGACATTAGCAATGCTTCTAGTTATTATAAACATTCGCTCTCGTACAAACTTGATAATTTTATTAAGTATCCTAAAAGTTGTTGTATAACCTTGTCTTGAAAATGAATGAAGAAGATGAGAAGCATTTTTACGATATTTTATTTTCAAACACTGCTGCATTCGCTTTTGCCACCACCACTTGTACAATAGTTTTATTTGAGCAAGCAAACCGTATTGCCCATCTTGTTGAGAGAACGTACTTACAATAATGTAGAGGAATATTCCTTGGTGCTTTCTCGATGGTGCTGCTGGTGGTGGTGAAGGCCTCGAGAGCCAATAATAATGTTTCATGGGAGGCTTGTTAACAATGACACGTGTGTACGTGTACGAGAGAACTAAGTGCAAGATAACTTTTAATGAAATGGCAGTGCCACACTCGATGCATGGGATGTAACGGATGAAGCTCATTAGCGGTTACCCAATACGTACTGCATCGATCTTTTCTACTTTTTCTGTTGTTCTATCATGATGATATGGCGGCCAAGTGTTCCGTGCAAGTTCTTTTTTGCAGTAGTGTGTGGTGGTATAATTGGTATAATGTAATAAGTGCTATAGATAGAATATTGGACTGCAGACAGAGTTGTGAATTAGTCAGTGAGCCATAAAAATCATTCTTGCAATAAAAATGTCCATATTCAGTTGGCATTTAGTAGCGTACACTGCTAGAATCAAAGAACGAGTTCCAATGACTCGCGAGTTATTACTGCTCTTTTACCGAAAGCATTTGATGACGGAGGTGGGTTCGTAGGGCTTATATCGTTTTTTATGACTGTCTGTGTAGCTCCTTTATCTGGAAGAAATTGAGCGAGAATATGAACCTACACCGCCGTTACAAGTGCGCAATCGAGTGACAATACACAGCTCGGAAATAAATGGCATATCATCGCGGTGTGGTGTGTGTGGTATTTGTTGCCACTTGTGTATTGGCACGTAAAATACTAGATACTCTTGTCCGTGACGTATTATTAATCACAAAAGCTACAAAACTTTTCCACTGACTAAAGAGACTCTGCTTTAGTTCATTCGTCGGAACAAGTACAAAGGTAGATTATTAAACTTCTTGTATTTCTCCCCCTAGAATACATATACATATGTAATATAGCGAAAATGGCGGAACGTTTGATCACAGTAAACTTTAATGCACACCTAGAAAATATTGTTAATATGCTCAATCAAGTCTAGAAAACTATGGTGTAAATATGACCATCAATCACTTAAAATTCTTTCCTGTAAAAATGCGCCTGCACATTGAAAACTTGAAACGCTTAAACATGATTACAAGTCAAAATATCATTTATCAAAAAATGTGCCAACATCTTTTGCCACTTTTGATATTGAAGATGATATAAAAAATATATTTAAAAAAAACAGTGAACTCAATACATATTTCATAGGTAGGGTAAGCGAGAAAAACTATAATGTTATACAGAGTTTTAGTTCATTAAAAATATATAAAGCAACTTGATAAAGTTGACGATCATGACAATACAAAGCAGTAGTAGTAGTAGAGCGTAACATAATATTTATGTAAGGTACAATTTATATTTATTGAATTACATCATCATTCTTTGGTGTCCATAATTATATCATTAGATTAGATCGGACGGGCATGAAAAAGATGAAGATACATTTTCTAGCACAAAATATTATCCTGTCACATTGTGTCTTCTTCCATTACGCATTTATATCATAAAATGTCACAACTACACAACAACAAAGCTATACTATATACCACTACTATTATTATACTACTACTAGCTAGCCCTTCCAATCCATATTATTGCATTGCACTTAATATTTTTTTTACGAATATGCCTCATGAATAATTCATTATTATGTTAATCAAAAGTGATGATGAATATCCACTATCACCACTGACTGTGCTTTTGTTACACAGATATTCCTTTTGTCAACAGTCAACATGATGATGATGATGACGACAATGAGCAAAAATGATATCAGCAAAAAATAAGGATCATCATTTTCACATTATGCTTTACACTCACAATGGGTAGGACACAGGCACAATGCAAAACCAAGGAATGTACTTGCACTTGGCTTATTTTGAAATGTGTGTGCATTACATCTACATCTCTCTACACAACACGCAATATGTAAAATATATATGTAGGTATAATATACCTCTGATAGTCTTTTAAAACTAATGCCACTATAAATCACAAAAAGTAAAGTCCACTCCACTGAACATTTTAAAATAAGAAATGATCAACAAAGTAGTAAGTTTGTGCAAACTATAATAATATATGCAGAGAGACTATAGATAGAAGGGCAAGGAGAACGCTTTACGCTTTGTTGATTCTTGCATTGTATCTTGGAACTCAACCTCGAATTATATGTACATATAATATGCCTACCTATTCATATTCATGGAGTTTATCTTTTTTGCATAACTTTTCTATAATACATTGGAGTAGCAACTATTATTTTTAAAAATAAAACATGCACTATACAAAACGAAGCAAAATCTAATTATGTTAAAATCATGGTAATAACCATTACGGAATTTATTCAGTGAAGCGACTGCACACACACTTTCTCTGTTTGATATATAATATTTTTTTGTTTTGTTTGTGCTTTCCATTATCAACAACAAAATAACAAGGATCCCTCCTCCTTTTCAATAACATCATCATTATCAAACAAAGAATAATGGCAAACAAGAGTAAACGTCCATTAGATTTATTAGTTTTTGGTATTCAGCAGATGGCTGGTAATCTAATAAAATGACTTTTTCTTTTTTTGCCCGCTGATTGTCTGTAACCCATATTCATTGAGGACCTCTCTAAGCGGATCTCTTGTTTTATTTATGCATAAAAGTCAACTACAAGACTATAAAAATAACTATTAGTTGTTGGTTCATCGTGTGTAATCTTGCGTTGAGTAGGTTGGGAAAATGAGATTATCAGAAATTAAAACATGCTTTTCAAGGAGTGCATCATGCTAATACGACAGGTCAGACTGAATGGATGAGTCATTTGCAATTAGCAAAAAATGGATATCACGATTTAAGCATAAACAACTCATCAAAAACGAGACAAGGAGGTGGGTCACTCGACTCGTCGTCGTCATCATCATCATCATCGTGTATAGCTGGATCAAGTATTTAGTTGAATGAATGAATGGACAGAAAACATGCATGGCATGTTGTAATATCGTTTCTTATCTATTTAAAAACACAATTCTTTAGAAGCGCTCCATGATTTAACAATAAATACGCAATATACCTACTTTTAAGCATATAATGCTAATTTTAACACGTATTTTCCTCATGGCTGGCTAAAACTAATTTGAAATTCAATGTAAGCATTGCATTGTCAGAAAAAAATATATATGTATCCCGCGTAAAAATCAGTCAAAGAATTTGTTATGATTTGACAGCAGCGCATCTCATGCAAAAATAAATTTAATATTCTATTTATCTTCTTACCTCATCAGCAAATTCAAAATCTCCATCAAACTTTCGTTTTCTCAACAGCCTGGCCTCTGTTGTCGACACAAGAGCGACAAGGAGGAAGACCATTACAGAGAGCAGGAGAGTTGAAAAAAATCCTGAGTTCCAACGCATCTTGAAATATTATGGCAATATAGAACTGTCAGTTGTGTGAGATAATAGCAAGCACAAAATGTAAAGAGAGCACAAGCAATGAGTGCTTATGGGAATCACTATGAAATTAGAAGATCCAGAGATAAATGGAATATTTCTCACGCCACCCTTTTCCTTCTCTATTGTCAGTGTGACGGCGGCGACGGTAGGTAGGAAGTGAGTGGTAGATATAAGTGACGGTATTATATTACTCTATTTAATTTAGTAAAACACGACGAAGACAACTGCTTCCTTCGTCTTCTTCGCACAGCAACGTTATCGCAAAAGAGACAAATAGGAACTTGGTTGGTTCACTGACAACAGGAAATATATAGAGATACATTCACAGTCACAATGTCACCTTTAAATGGCAAATTAAAAAGTGTCCCAGAGCTGTTTCCTTTTTTTTCCTCTGCTTGTTCCACCAGGCTCACACGGCAGTAGCGTTGCGTACCGTGTGTTCTTGTAAAAGTATTAGTGTAGTTGTGTGTGTGTGTTTCCCTGAATAAAATGCTCTCTTCAAGCTTGTTCGATGTCAAACTTGACTGCAAGAATCCTCTTTTGTGCAATATTTTTTGTCTTGTTCACTTCCTCGGTATTTCCTACACACAAGTAGCAATTCCATGCATGCACTCACTTTCGTTTTTCACAGAGTAGTGCTCTCTATTTACCTGATATACTTATATTTTGCTGCTAGTTCTTTTTTGTATTTCAAGACTTGGTAAAATAGATGCCTTCCTTCCTTCTTGTATTTTTGAAATAAGTTTATATCCAGCAGGATTTATGGCAAGCCTGATGTCACGAAACCTTCAGTTTTCTTTAACAAGACGAGAATAAAAAAAGGAAGCAAAAAGCCGGTTTTTTGTTCCGTATGAAAAAAAATTGCCAGTTTACTTTCTCCGTATGGCTTTTCGTTCTTCTCTTTTTTGCTTTTTTTCTTCAGAACCAGAGGACACGGCTCCTTCTTTGCTATTTGTTTAATTCAACGGATGGATGTGTATAGATGTTTCACTTGTATTTATTATAGAGTTTTCTGCTCAAGAGCTGCTTTGTGTGTGTGTGTTGACTCTACAGAGAAAGCATTTATACTACTGCCAGTTCTCTTCTTGCTTTCACTTTTTATATGCCACGCTGATGATGTTGAATATAGAATGTAGAGTCGTTTGCACGCTCTCTATCCGTGTGCTGGCTGATATGGTGAGTGAGTAAGCTGAGCTGAGCTGCTTGCTTGGTTGGTAGCTCTATACGTACGCCAGCGTCGAGGACGAAGACGACGACCACTTCCTTTCACGTTGCCCTGTGTGGCGGTTAATAAATATTAGGACTGAACGTAAGTACGAAGTGTGTACTTAATACGTACTAAGCAGAAGACAGGCTGGCTGTGGCGCTGTGACTGTATAAGTAACACACACCGAGTTCGATGAGAGTTTCCTTTCTTCCCGTCTTTTCTCCTTTTCTTCGAAGCAGCAACAGCAGCAGGCAGTCTGTCTTTTAAGACGTAAGAAGACTGCTTCACTGGTCTAGCTTTGAACTTTCTCTATGCCACAAAATAAATACAGGAGCCCGCATATGTCGCTATACTATACCGTTTGTGAGTTGGTACACTGACTGTAAGCATATACATACATATGTATACATATATATTTGTAGTATAGTATGCTTCGCTACTGGATTGGATCTGTGGCGGTTTGGACTTGGTCCAAAAGAAAATGCTCTTCCTCTTTTTTCCCAAGCTTGGTTGAAAAATAATCAGCAGAAGACTTTGGCCTGTCGTCTTTTTTCTTCCAGCTTATTTGAAAATGAGCCGAAATCTTTTTAGACGCTCACGACAGTGGAAAATTTTTCTCTAGTGAAGGGTGAGCGAGTGGATTGATTATTCGAAGAAAAAAACTGCTTTCTGGAATGTGGACACACGCACATTAAAACATGAAATTCTTTATTTGATCATCATAAAACATCAGAAAAGGAAAAGCTGTCAGCTCATTCGTTCTGGTCTATGAGTTTTTTAATTGTTGTTGCACCAACTTATTAAATATACAGATGCACAAGTGTTATAGCACATATAGAACAACGACACATATACGAATATACGTTACATAGTCATGTATACATGCAAGCATAAAGTTTTCAGTTTTTTGTGACTTGCAACGTTTCTAGTAACTTTATAAAAAATTGAGATCACTATTACGAATATAATTGTCAGCGAGAAGAATACACGGTTGTGCTTATCGCAGGTTTCTTTCCGACTTGCATTGGCAAACAAGCAGTAAAACCAATATAATGCATTAGAGATGAAGCATGAGGGTTGAAAAATAAACAGACGAGAAGTTGCTTTGAAACAACCGTTCTGACTGCGTTACAAACACCAACTAGTTCGTGGCTAGTGAGAGGACAGAAAGAGCTCTTCCACTATCAAGTCGTCGTCGTGGTCTTTGGTCTTCGTCGTGGTGCTGCGTTACTACCACTTCGTTAGCAAGCAAACAAGCTTGTGTATCGCTATGCCTTGTCGTTGTTTTCTACGAACAGAACCTTATATAAGAATACAGTTAATACATTGTGTAGCAAAACACAACGTAATATAATGGTAGCTCTAGTAGTGGTCGTTTTGCATTCTTAAATTCTTTTTAGTAATATTTTAACGTGTACATTTATAAACTACAAGAAAACGGGTTCTTTTTTCTTCTATTTCATCCGCGAGGCTTACTTCAATTCTTTGTTATTGTGATGCTGTTTAATACTACTACACACTCTATAGGAAGAACATTGTAGGAGGGAGTTAAATTAGAGGTGGAAGGTAAGAGAACGCCAGTTCTGAGACTGAAAGATGAATCGCACATAACCCTATGTAGGTATTGCAAACGTGTTACAGTATAATCGAATTGTATTCTAAAGAGAAATAATGTCAAATGAGAAGAGTCATAACAAGCCTTCGTAAACGACTTGAGCTATAGTTAGAAATGACACTGATGAAGGTGGTGTGGTAAATTGTTATCTCGGTAAACTGAGGAACAATTAATAGTTGTAGGCATAAATTTATTTCCCGATAAAATCTCTTTAATTATTAGCTAGTCTGTGCTTTGAGCTTTTCCTTTGTGAAAAATGGCCTTCAGCATATCAAATTATGATCCTTTATGTATGCATATATCAGCTTTATTTTTCTTACAATTTAGTTTATTCAAATACTCATTACATGTTTTATTAATTGGATTGAAATTACAAACGCATTTTGGATATAAATAGCTATAGCAGGTTTTTAGGTAATAAAATTATAGATGTCTACGAATATTTTCTTAAAAGCATTTGGGCTTCGTCACTGAATCCAATTGTACGAAGTACACCAGCTATTTCTGGAATGGCCACCCTGGAATTCACAAAGATTTTTATTTTAGCTCTATGAAAAACATTTCAAGCATGTGTTCAGTTATTCAAGGGTCTCGACTATATGTTATAAATAACGTGTGCCTACCTATTGGAAGCTACTGTACAATCTGCAGCTTGAACAATAGAAACAAGACATCTGCTAAGTTGAAGTAAACCATTTGGTGGTGGGTTTTCCCCTTCTTTGGAAAACCATGCACGTGGAAGAACGTTAACGACCTACAGAAGTAAGAGAACGTAAAAAGTATTTATTACTCACTTCAGAATCCACAACGATTAAACTTGAATCAATAATATTATCCCAGGTTTATAAAAAAAATTCTCACCCCTTTAGCTCTTTCAGAACTTTCACTGAGGTCACCAGCAGTACGGATACCAAGTAGTATATAACGAGTAAGCAAAGCGTCCAATGCTAACGTTTGTAGAGGTCGGTCACTTATAAGACCTTGCCATTTTGACATATTATCTAAAAGTTTTACACTCGACCAAAACTGTCTTGAAGCGTAAACGCTTGCAGGTGAAAACACATTTGACATCACACTACAATACAAATATATTTGAATTAGTATATTTAATAAATTTTTTCACAAACTTTACAAGTACCAGAAAAATTAAACTTACGGTTTTGGAAAAATTGGGATAAAAACATCTGTATCAACCGCATCCTTAAATTTTGATATGACAGTTGATAAAACAGCATGTAAATATTTACTACTAGCTCCAGCAGCCCATTCTTCAACGATTTTATTAAGTACATTCACCAGATTTCTTGACTGTCCATCTGACATTGGGTCCCAGTGTACTTCAATGATTTCTAAAAATGAGAATATAATGATTTATCTAAATGATTAAATATTTTGTATATATTAAATCATGGGTAAAGCTTTATTATTACTTACTATTAATATAAGGCAAAACAACTTTTTCCGCAATTGAAGGAATTAAACGACTGTCTGGGTCTACAGAAAGACCTTCCAATGTTTCACTCTTATCATAACCAAATGACACCAGTGGCTTGATCCATTGGAATTTTAACATGTCAAAGCTATCCTGTTTTTTTTTTGAAAAAAGAAAAAAATGTTAACAGCACAGTAAAACTCTTTTTAATTGACCTATTTGGCATTAATTATAAAAATTTTACCGAAAGTGGATCCCATGAAAGAAGTTGTACTCTAATAATAGGTGCCAGGCATTTCGGTACACACATATAAGCATATGATTCTTTGTAGGCATCAAAATCAGAATCTCTCCATTCCTCAAATCGTTCTAAAACCCCACCTATACTTGCAAAGTCCTCATTCACATCCTCAAACACTAACGTTGTATCTTGTAAAATGGATTCTGTGATGGGAGAAAGAATGAACTCAGTGTTATTTCCATTATATAATAGACATTTTCGTTCTCCATAATTTGTAACATGTTGAAAAGTAAACAATTACTGGAGTACAATGCAAAATACACCTACCTCTTTGTGATTTGTAGGAACTAATATCAAATTCGGTCTCTTCATCATCCGAGCTTAAGCCATCTTTGTGAGTTTTATTTAAGCCATTTCTTTCTCGCGTGGTTTTCCTACGAGTACGTCTTCCTTCTCGCTCAGCAACCCTTCTGGACCTGGAATCACCACCGGCAGGTGGAGGAACGCCAACGGGATTGCCACCAAGAATGTTCAAAGTTGCATCAACTTCCTCCTTTTGATCCTTTACGTCTTGTCTCCTCCGTTCCGCCAATCGCTCGCGGCGTGTTCGCATTAAATCCAGCATGCGCTTTTCCAGACTTTCTATAATGGGAACCTGAAACAAAAATATTTTATTATCTTCTGGCCGTAAAAAATATTCAATAATTGTATTCACACAAACATACAAGTGAAAGTGGATGCACTTTTTCAAAATATATACAAGGGATAATGTCATTTTGTATCACAATGACTGTGCATACACTTTCTTTCAACTAATACAACTACGGGCCCATTTTATTTTAACAAGTTGAGTGCAGCATTGATAATTTAAAAATAAATCGAGTTCTACAATATATAAGCTACCGCGAAAACCTATAATATGCCAAAATATACTGCAAAACAGTAATAAGAGCACGAACAAGATGCTTATCGCCATTATGAATTAGTGAAGGATGGAGGATGACTTGATCGGTCATCATATGTACCTTACAACGCAGACAGTCTACCAAGTCAGTGACATACCCTCGAAGATTTTGATATAAGATGAACCGGGAACTCAGGTCCGGCTTCGCCTCGCCGCTTTCCTTCGTCTCCTTTTCCGCTAGTTGAAGATCGGCCTTGAGACGACTCAATTCACCGACGTTTCGATCTCTTGATAGTTTCAGCTTCTCTAATCTACTCACATTCAATGAAAACAACATAATGACGTACATTTCCAAATAATTAAAACATTGTAGTAAAACAAAACATAATAAATGTAATAATACCAATGAATGAGCGATAAGATAGCACAAGTAAAAGTTTGTAATTTTTAATACTGTCCAATTTACGCTCAATTTTACCTGTCATTTAGCTCCTGTAAAATCAATTCAGGTTTCAACTGCTTGGCTCCATTTGACGCCTGCTGAATACTGGTAAGACTTGTATCGTTGCTAATACCTGTCAAGTCTTGTTGTATTTTGTTCCCTGCTGATGTGACGGATTGAGGTGATGTCGGAAATAGTGAAAATCCATCATAGCTGTTTGAATTATTATCATGATAATTGCTCATAAACCTTAAACCAGGCTCTCCAATTAAAGTTGACTGCTGGTAAATATCCTTCACAACATTTTGAATCTATAAAATAATTCCATTGCAATAGAATTTACTCATGTCAATTTCAACAATACTTTATTTTACATAAATCTAGTGGTATTAGTGGTAATGGCAATAATTACCTTATTTTTAGAAACTGCTTTTCTAATTTGATTTTTCTCCCATTCTTCGATTTCTGGGTCAGACTCTCCTGCAGACATACGATCTCTTTCCTCATCTCGTGCAGCATTAAAAGCTTCTCTACGCTTTTCCCTATCGATTCTAGCTGCATTTGTCGCAGTGGAAAAATCTATTCGCTCCTCATCTTCACTTTGGTCATTTTCATCTTCACGAACTAATCGCGACTTGTCTTCTCTAGCCCTATCGTGACATTGGAAATAATTACATTTTATTACATTTGTTGTGTATGGACTCACTAAGTTGTCCAATAAAAATGCATAAATTCTTTTAAACGAACCTAGATACGTTATCCACAGGTATAAAATCTGAGCCACCCTGTTGGCGAGCCATTTGTTTTCTTTTCCTAGCTTCATGAATTAGTTTTGCATCCGGGATTTGTCCTTGTTGTAAAACTCGTCGAAGTTCGTCTTGTATAGCGGACGCTGCTGTAGGTCTTCTAAATCTGACATTGTCATCTTCATCGTCCTCATCTGAAGATTCCATATGTACTGCTTCCGCTTCCCGTCCATTCAGTATTCTTAACACTGGAGAATCGCCACCCTTTTTGGAATTATTTGTAATTTTAATATCCGAAGTAAAAGTTTCCAGTTGTAACTTTGCCTTTTGCAATTCCGCTGCAGACGTAGAACTTGCTTGCCCTGCAGTAATGATGTCTTTATTTTGCTCTCGTATCGGAACTCTAGATTCCTTCTTTTCTCGGTCTCTCTGTTTCATCAGTCTTCTTGATGTTGACGACTTTTTAACTTTGAATACCTCTCCGTCGTCACCCTCAAGTTCTTCATCAAAACTCAACAAGGTAGAGTGCTTTTTCGAAGACTCGGAAGACAAATGCTTTTCAGACTTTGACTTTCCATGAGAATTTTGCGATCCATTGCCCAGCGAGGACGAGATGGAATCATTAGATATTGACTGCGTGACCAACGCACTTTCATCGCTTGTTGTAACTGCTATTGGCTCATCGTCCATTTCATTGTCTTCCTCATCATTTCCAATTATTACCAGCCTAGGCCTTACAGGCTTTTTTGGCCGCCGAAATGATATCGACATTGTAGCTGTTCGAACGTTATTCCCGAACAATCACTATCACAAAACAGTAGATTCCAAAGAGTGGTTGGTTTCACTAACCTTCACACAAGATCTGAAAACACAAACAACACAAAATTAACTAATGCCCTACCAAAGAAAAATAGTACATTTTGTAAGTACACATTAATTTGTCATTTTTTGTCAACACTCAACACTGTGTGCACATTGCAAATAACTGTGAAAACAAACACGCAGCACATAACGATAAGCATGTACATTGGTTAAGAATTAAATTAAATTCGTTTAAACTTTATTATTTACTAACATATTTTTTGTAGATCATCGGTGTAATTATTTGCCCTTCTTCAGTTCAGTTGACTTGTTGATTGGATTTATTACCTACTCCACACACCTAATTCACAGCACACTGCTAACATGCAGTTTCACATGACCATTCATATATTCCCTTCAAAAACATTCTGCAATCATTTCGAATATAAACGAAAAACAATAACTGTTCGAAATGAAAGAAATTTAAAAATTGAAGGTCACATTTTTTGTATATCAAAATGGAATTCCAAACTACCAAAACATCGGAAGTACTAATATAAAACAGTGTAATCTGCTCAAATCACTTTTACTTTTACTACAAGTATGTGTAAATACTCGTGAATTATTGCAGATGCAGTAAAAAGCGAAACAAAATAGCCACTTGAATACTGCCGCATTACACCATTTCTTCTCACTTCCTACAAGTGTACTCAATGTCTACTTTGTAATGAAAGCATAGCATGCGTGTATATAAGATAAGATATACCTTTCGTCTTTGTTGCTGGCTTGTTTGCATGTTGTCGCATCATTATTGCATCCAGTTCACTAGTTCACAGAACGTCCCTGTTCTGTTGACGCATGAAATGTCTTACACAGTTGGCAAAAAAGTAATGTACCTAATTCCGTGTGGCATTTGAGAAATAAGATAATACCAGATGCCAAAAATTAGAAAAATAATGCAACTTTAGTTCCGGTGATTTCCAAAATGTTCATGAAGTTTAGCTTTCTTTATGAGGAAGTAAGTGAAGTAACATGTATCAATGCGTATTTGTACTTTGTACGAGAAAGGCGTAGTAGTGGGTTCAATGAGATTGAAGACTTTGATTTTAAGGTGTGTAGATAATGTTACTGAATATGAGCTTGTTTGTAGAAATGGAAAAGCGTATGCAAATAAATATTTTGCATCGAGTTGGGATAGGCGCACATAAAAAAGTGTTTCGAAAAATAGAAACTTTTTGCTGCTCTCATTTTTTTGTTTATTAAAAATTAGATTAAACATTTTGTGATTTTAGATTTGTGGAAATGTTTAGTATAATATTTATACTTTCGCATTTTGTACGTGAAGACAGGAAATATGTCATTTTACTTTTAAACAAAAAAAATTAATACCATTATGAATATGAAAGTTTCACTGGTTTACAAGTTAAAATTTTTTGTAAGATTTGGTTTTTTTCATTCTTGAAATGTTTAAATAAAATACATATATATTTTAGTCTAAGATTTAACTATAATTTTACTGGAACGTTCGATAAAAAAAACAATTGAATTTATGAGCCATAAAGTAAGCAAATTGTATCTTATTACTCTGTACTATGAACAGTAGTACACCGTACACCAGAGAGAGTAATCACTGCATTGATTGATAATTTCCAAAGAGGTACAAACTATCAAATTATTGTATGTATCTCTATGATAATTTCTCTTGCATACGTACTATGCAAACTAGATGCAAACTGCCCACCCGTCAACGTTTTACTAAATACGTTTAACATTCTTGACCCAGATCGTCCTAGAGATACGGCGGAAATGACAAAATTGCAATAATTGATATCAACATCCTTGATTTACACCCTTAGATTTACACTATTGACACTGGTTCTTGAGTCACTCTACTCAGCAAAACTAAAAAGTTTTGTAAATTTGTAACTTATCATTGACGTCAGCTTGTTACATACTTGAAATCTAGACAAGACTTGAATACTTCAGTATTTGAATATGGCTGCAGCAATAGAATTTCTTCACAAGCATGTATCGCGTGATGGTGCCGAATCTGATGATAAAACTGGTAAATCTACGTCCGCCATTTCCGTTGACTGTAACGAAAATGAAGCAATCGCCATTTGGAAAGAAAATATAGAATTAAAAAACGAAATGGCTAAAGAAGAGAAAAAATCTACCTTGGACACTTCAAAGATTGAAATGACCACTTGCGAAAATAATTTAGACGAAGTCAATTCCAATGATAACAAGAAAGAAGAACCTAGACCACCACAACTGAGCCATAGTGAGGTTATCACTACTGAGGAGAAATCATCTACATTGGCTAGTACAGTGATTACTACGGAAGTTTCGCAGGAATCGTCAGTTTCAGTTTGCAAAACAGATGCGAGTAAACTAGCTAGTAATGATAAGAACAATGATTCCAATTTAGATGAAAGTTCCTCCGAAGAGTCCACCAAGGGAAGTAGCAGTAACAACAATAAGGTGTCGTATGCAGAGATCCAGTCCAAGAGGAAAACACTGCTAAAAATAGAGAAACTTACGGACTCGTAAACTTTTTATATTAACAATTTTACAATACTATCCATTAGAAATTGAATTTTTAACATAGCTTATAGTATGGTTTCTTAATCGCAGCGATAGTAGAAGTCGTAATAAAATGCGTAAACGAGCCCTTTCACCGCCTTCAAGTTCTGATAAAGAAAATTTCTACATAGGGTAAGAGTAATAAGTTTATAAATTTTTTTCTCTTGAATCTTTAGGTGTCTTTCCAATTAAAATATTTTTATAGCTGGATAGCGTACCCAGCTTCCCGAACGTCCTTCCGAAGAATAGGGGACAGACCCAGGTTTTAGTTTAGATGAAAATCAACTTTAAAGCTGCTACGAGCACTAAATATTATTTTTTGAGAACAGAAAATTTTGTTAATATTTCCAGGTATAGGCCTGAAGTGTGGCGAAGAGCTGTGAAATTTATTTTTTATCCATTCACTAAAGTATGCCAAAAATGTGTCAAAACCAAAGTAGAGGCTGTTATTGAAGAATAACGTTATAAAATTATTTGAAAGTTTTAATCTCGTTCCTTGTGTACGGAAATTGGCATTAAATAGGGTAATAAATATTTATATTCTGTATTCTGCAAGTATATGTGCTTCTAGTAACTAGTAAAAATTCTTTTTACACAAGATAATGTTAAAAACTTGAATCAAAATGTGACCGTATGGTACATGGTACATAAATGCTTCAATTTTGTAATATTGTTTTTTTGATTTTTGTTCTGTCGTTGTTAATAAATGACAAACATTATATTATTTTTTATTTTTACGCATTGATTGTTTTTATGTATGTTTCATTTCACTTTTTTTTATTTAAAAGCAATAATATAAAATATTAGAAATGTGTAAGCGTACTGCTAAATGTACTCACTCAGATTATTATTTGTTACAAAAGTCATTGTTAGACATTCAACCCTGATTTTTGCATGCTAATTTTAAAAAAATTTAAACAAGATTTCACTCTTCATGATCCAAAATGTCATTTAGGTCATGGTCAGCATGAGCAGCAACAGAAGATACAGCGGTAGCGCTAACGTCAGGTACATTTATCAAAGCGGTGTCGTTCCCTGTTGAAATATTTCTTGACATGTAGCTGATGCGACTAACTCTGTTGACTCGCGAAGTCAAATCTTTGTAATTGGGCGTGTTTTTACAGCCAAACATTGTGACTGGAGATTCTACAATTGCTCCTTTTCGAGTTTTGGGTGGTTGGTACTCACAATCAATTCGAACCAACACATCGATGCCGCCCTTGTAAATGTAATTTTTTAAGTTGACATCCAAAAAGATAAGGCACTGTCCCGACCTCAAAACTTCATCAGGTGTGGTACGAATTGAATGAACTTTCCCAGTGTACTTCATTTCCGTTTCGTTCTCCTTGTTCCATACTGTAAGCGAGTAATAAAACTTGCTGCACTCCTCCGGTGAAGCAAACCCGCCAATCCAAATCCACCAATGTTGCTTGGAAGTCTCCAAAAAGCAAAAGAAATCGTGACCATGAGCGTTTATCCATGTTGGTTCCCAAACAGAATACCGTTCTTCTATAGCATATAATCACTTAAATAGATGCTTCATATTAGTGTATTTACATGCTAAAAGTGAATTGTTTGTCAATACCTTCCGCTCTTCTTGTTATTTCTTCTTCTTCAATTTCAAAACCAGTGGCGCACTCAGTCGCTCGTTGCGTTTCCAATTTCTCCTCAACCCTCAAATGTTCCAGAAACTTATTGTAAGGAATTTCTGTATCACATTCTCGGCAAAGAATTGGTCTATACAATTTTTATAAAAAGTCATTATTGTTCACTTCTGTGCCAAGCGTATATTTTTGCAATCATTGATTGTTGCATTTAACAAACTATGCGCTAGTGCAGTGTTACCTGTTATTGCAATTGGCTTGGTGTTCCACTAGCATCCTTCCAGGTAAAGCAACAGTACAGCCTCCATCCTTGAACTTGCAACTTATACTACATTTGTCTAGTAAATTCTCAGCAAAGAGGTTTCGTACTCCAGAAAGGACTCCGCGGCAGGTTGGACAAGTTCGCAAATTTTTTCGGCAAGTATTGCACACAGCATGACCTTGATTACACAAGATGATAGGTGGTAATATGATGTCGTAACAAACAGGACACTCTAAGAGTTTCGCAACTTCAATTCCGCCACCATTAAGTGTAATCCATCCCGCCGGTTCGCGGCTAATACTTTCAATACTCTCAGTGTCTGAGCAGTTACTAATTTGTTCATCCATAATTGTGTAGGATAGCGGAGTGTAAATTCATTCACACATGAATCATATTCTCTGCATGAATCATAAAACATGGAAAAAATAAAACTGTAAAAACTTCAATGCATAAAACATTAAAAAAAATTATAACT
>JAHZMT010002016.1:0-11920 GCA_027743785.1 Sinhomidia bicolor | reverse complement strand
TTTTTTACCAACTGATCACCAATTTTCATCATCATATCATAAAACAGTATAGAGTATATATATATATAGGTAGGTAGGTATATAAGATAAGCATTATTAAACCATTTTGTCCCTTTTCATATTTTTCTTCCTATCATAACAATAACGTATAGTATCATTTATCATTATTATTATTATTACAGGATATTCATAACAATTGAGTAGAAGAGCCAACGACCAGAAGAGATATTCATTTTTTATTTTTGTTTTTGAAATCAATTACACGTTTTCCTTCTTTTCTCTTTCACAATCATTTATTACGTTTTTTAAAAATCGTATTATTTTTTTTATTGAGCAGGTTGTTCATGGACAAAGTCACGAACGAACGATGTCATCATTCTTATTATGTATTATTATTATTAATAATAATATAATCATTCTAATTTTCTAATTAAGTAAAGTAAGTAATAATAATATAGCACACACATTTAACAGTTTTTTTTCTGCGTATTCTTAACTAGTAGTAAGTATCATCACATCACTATATGTATCCATATTATTATTTATTTATTTATTTATTTTACGTATGTTTGTATGTGTACCATTTCTATTTTACGCTTTAGTAGACAATTTTTAATTACTTCTTTTGGCTATTTACGTCAGCTTGTGGTAAACTCACGTGTAAGGTTTTTCAAATCTAAAGTCTAAGAGCTACATAGTACATACCTTTAATTATAGGTATTTGCATATCTTAACATGTAATATAGGCATGTATATATTATGCTGTATAGTAGTTATAGATAATCCCTTTTCTTACGCTAGCTAATGTATACAATGTATAATTAATTAATATGCTGTATAAATACTTTATTACTTTTTTGATCATCTTGTATGTACATACCTATATGAGCTTCAAACAGCAAAAACAAGTTTAGAGCTGTTATTCTTCTTCTTAATATGAGCTGTTGTAATTCGTGAGTAACATTTTCCTATGTTTTATATAGTAGTTATATTCCGAAGAAAACCCTTAATTGCGGTTGATTTATAATGCCTTGTTGTTTTTATATACCGCTACCGCTGCTGCTACTTAATTACTTGCTGTGTGTGGTGTGGTTACACACTCGGAGAGACGCTTATATATGCTCTGAATAATTGATACGGGAATTAGGTAACAACAATAATAATAATACGTATATTATATGTCAATCCATTTATTGAGGTCGTAGTAAAAATTTATAAATGCTGCTTATAATAATCATAGTAGGTATATTGTACGTATGAGCTGTTGTAATTCGTGAGTAACATTTTCCTATGTTTTATATAGTAGTTATATTCCGAAGAAAACCCTTAATTGCGGTTGATTTATAATGCCTTGTTGTTTTTATATACCGCTATATACCGCTGCCGCTACTTAATTACTTGCTGTGTGTGGTGTGGTTACACTCAGAGAGACGCTTATATATGCTCTGAATAATTGATACGGGAATTAGGTAACAATAATAATAATAATACGTATATTATATGTCAATCCATTTATTGAGGTCGTAGTAAAAATTTATAAATGCTGCTTATAATAATCATAGTAGGTATATTGTACGACGATGTATGTATGTTATGTATAGTTTTATATATACATATTTACAAGCTGATAATAATCTCATCTGATAACTGCTTTGAATTTTGGCCTTATATAGAGCATAATTATAATTATAGTATTTATCTAGTATATATAGCTATTTAATCGAATTAATTTAATGATAAGCCCTGTTTATTATTTTTAAAAAGTATGCAGTAGCATTATTATATATATTACGGCTACAAATTAACAAGTCTACATTATTATTATTATTATGCTTTTTACCCTTAAATCTTTTTTCTAGCATTTAAATAAATAAAAAATTGCCATTAAAATAAACTAACAAGTACGCTATTCAAGAGCAATTTATTGATTATTATACCAACAGTTACGCCAAATGTGCACGTATAAAAAATTCTCCTTCTTTGCATGCTTAGCTTTAAATTTGTGAAAAAGTTGCTGCAATTAGTGTACAGTCCTTATACCAAAAATGTAGTGCTACTTACTTACCATGTAAAAAAATTCTATATACAAGCATACTCACAAACGAGAACTCTTTCTTTTCCCTGTCCACACAGTCCCAATTACACAAGTGCACACGACGACTTTTGTGTACGGTCTCGACTAGAATTCCTAGACTAGGATTCCAGGTCTACTAGATGCAGAGATAGAAGAGATCTCTTGTTCTTTTGTGAGCATGTTTCCCTTCACATTTATATTTGACACACAAGAGGAAAAGGGGTTGAGATAAAAAGAGAGAGAGAGAGAGAAAAAAAACTCTCTTCTTCTTCTACTTTTTACTCAACCTTCCAATCCTCGATTGTAAATTCGGTAATAAATCTACTTAATATTTTTTTTACAAAAAAGCCCATAACATTAGATTATACTTTTCATTCTTATTTACTACTTAACTTTCAAGGTTTCAAGACAAGACGCTATAATAATGTATGTATATATTATACGTACGTACGTTTGATGATGGCAAAGAATAAAAGATAAATATATATTATACGACCTTTTTTTCTCTCTTGGTTGACACACAGCCTTATTATTTTTACATTTTGAAATAGCACACAAACAAAGCAATTCAATTCGCTTGCTCTGTTTTTTTTTGGCACAAACTTTTTGACACGCTCAAAGCAATTACTATTAGATTACCCCGAGTTTTTTATACGTTCGTATCACACGACAATTTAGAGAAAATGGAAGAAGCATCTATATTCCGATTCATTTCATTTCACTCAAAAACACTCTT
Organism: Sinhomidia bicolor; assembly: GCA_027743785.1. Classification (NCBI taxonomy): domain Eukaryota; kingdom Metazoa; phylum Arthropoda; class Collembola; order Entomobryomorpha; family Entomobryidae; genus Sinhomidia; species Sinhomidia bicolor. The sequence continues at coordinate 9,110 of JAHZMT010002016.1, read as the reverse complement.
CTTATTTTAGCAGCAATAATGCAATGCAATAACAGTCATTTTATTTATTTATTACTCTTTTATCATTGGCTAAGAATTTTCGTTTCTTTCATAATATTAAATGCAGCCTACATCTAAGGTTCGATTATTAGTTAACCTAAATTAAATAGATACTGCCTATGTTTCTACTCTAATTACAAGGTAGCCTTTTTAATTTTTAAACGATTGTCTCGGACAATATTATATTATTTTTTTGATGATGATGATAATAGTAAATTCTTCATTGCAAGTCAAGTAGATTTTTATTTTTTCAACTAGCTACCATATTATATAGTCGTCCCTAACCTTTGCGAGTCACCCCATTACATTCCTCCATTTTTTTCTAATTACATACCCCATACATTTTTTTCAGCTGTTCTTATCAGTTCATACGAGTAAAATTTTCTCTACTGGCTTAGCTGATAGTATTCCTATTTCTCTTATTGTTATCATCATCGTAATCTTCTAAATTTTAAAGTCTCGTTTTTTTTGCTTTTTTTACGACGAGGATCCAAACAATTTCAACATGATCAGCATCACCTTTCTGAGAAACAATAGTCCAGGGCGGCTTCTTGCTCCTCCCTCGACCTTCTGTTAAGTGTCATTCTCCGCCGGAGAGGGCTGACCCGTGGCAATGGTCGAGATGACTTTGTCAATTGCCTCGCTGTAGTCGTACAGTGCCGGCGCGTCCAGCAGAATCATCACCGTTCCCACGAAAAAGGCAGCGTTGAACAGCATCAGAAAGATGCGATCAAGAACCATTGCGACAAAACCCCAGTCTTGATCTTCCTACAGAAATACACAAAAAAAATCACAAATCAACAAACAAAACTATATAGAATGACTAGAACATAAAAAAATTACAATGAAACTGGTAACGTCTTTTTTGGCTCGTTACAAAATTTCCAAATCATCACTTTTGTTCCACATTTTCATTTTCGCTGATTCAAAGCACTACACACACAAGAGCACTAAGCTTTTTTTTCTCCCTACAGATCAAATCAAAAGCTGTAAGCCAGCCAACCAACCAAAAAGAGAAAACAAAACTTTTTCTCGTAATTGTCGTCTTCGTCAAAAAAAAAGAAAGAAAAGAAACACACGTGTTGGATAAACAGCGTGAGATGACGCGCAGTAGTGGCAGTAGTAGTAGGTATATGCCCTTTGTCCCAACACCACTCACTACTAACAATTACGACAACTACTTTTGATCCACTACTGCTTCTCCTTTCGACTTTTTTTATTTTCTTTTCTTATCCCAAAAAACTCTAGTTATTATTATTATTATAAAAAAATTTCTTGGCAGAGAGCTTATTTCGTCTTCAACCCTCTGCTGCTGCTTCAAGAAACTCTCCTGTTGTTAGTGAAGTGATGACAGATTAGATTAGTGACGCTTTTACTCACCCACTCAATCTACACACTTCAACTCATGCAGCCATTTACTCACTCACGACTCAGCTCACAACAACAACAAAAATATATATACGGCGAACCAAAGTCAAGTTACAGTTAAGTCACCCTATACTACTGCTGCTCTACCTTCTTTTTTTGCGAAAGAAAAAAAAATCTTTTTAAGCACTTCACTTCAACTAGAGAAATGATCCATGCCATATGCTGCCACCGGGTATTTTCCATAATAATTCTTTTTATGCTATATTTACTTTCTACTCTGTACATGCTCTCATGACTCGTCAGCAACGTCGACAACAACGAGTGTACTTCTCTAGAGAAAAAACGGCGATGATGATGATGATGTGTGTACAATATTTTTATTTGTGTTTTTCGTAAAAAAAAATTATTCTGTTTATTTTTTCGAATGCTTTCATTCATCGTCGAGTTGTTTTCGCTGTCGTTGTCAAATTATAAGACAAACGGAAAATTTCCGAGAAAAAATGCTAACAGACAGGTGGATGGTAATGACAATGGAAAAAATGCATACCTAATAATAATATATGGTTAGTTTACTGTTGACCAATGTTTTTATAAAAATCTTGGCAAGAAGGTCTGTCTCGAAAAAGTGAGCGGTGAACGACATCTTTAAAAAAAAATAAAAATAGGTTTTACCAAATGCATGTTCGACATAAGAGGATGATGAATTTATAACAGAAGCATTCAGTCCTTTTTTTAAAAAAAAGCTGGCATAATACAAGTGCCTGCTGTTTGTTGACGTACAACAGCGTACCTAACGATAAGCTTATTCAAAAGGTTTGGCTGTTTGGCAAACTTAATATTCAACTTGTGGAAAAAACTTACAGAAAAAAGAATAGATTTAGATTGGAACGTTTATTTAAATGGAATCTAGGTACTTTGATTATTTTTTTATAAGTCAGGGCAGGGCATAACCCCTTTTTGATCTGCGAAAACCCTACCAATAATAATAATAGCAACATCAACAATCACAAGTATTACAAGTTTGACAACCTCATCGTCTACTACTTCTACTCAGTCTATTAAATACTTATTTCTTTCCGTTTTTCCAAGCAAACAACTTTTTATTGCTTGTCTTCTTTTTTATAGCTTTTTGTGGACTCAAAGGTGACTTGATTTTTGACTCTGAGTAAAGAGATGGGATGGAAGAAAAAAAAAGTTGAAAGTAAAGTTAAAGTAAAGGCGTAGATATAAAAAAGAAAAACTTCTATTTTTTCTTATATTATTTCTTTTGACTATATTTTTTCTACGTAATAAACTCTCTCTCTCTCAAACACTTACCGAGTCAAACTCGTCCTGCCTCTGCATATGAGTCTGGATAAACTTGACGTTGTGGATGGCTTTTTGTATTTCGAAGGGATACTTTTTCCGGGGATTGTCCGGATCCGGTCCGTTGAGTCCGTAGGAGGTGGACGCAGGACCTGGAAATCCCTCCAGTGCTCCTTGCTCCAGAAAGCCTGAAAACCCTTGAAGACTTAAGCCGCTTAGGCGGGACACTCCCTGAAATCCGTTACAACCGTCATCTCTAGACCCTGTCGGACTGGCCCGGGCTGCAATAATATCAGCAACATCAGCATCAGAAAAAAAATCAAATGATTCATCATATTATTTTTTTCTCTTCTGTTCTCCTCTCGTCCATCCATTCCTTAACACGTACAAATTACATGGCTATTTATCACACACACAAAAAAGAAGCATTTTTTTATTCTTCTTCCTCCGGTAAAGTTTCTGCTGATACATGATAACCTTGCAGTCATCATTTATATATTTCTGTCTGAAAGTTGAGCCCTTGCTTTTTTCATTTTTATGATAAGAAGAAAGAAAGAAACACGGAGCACAAAAAAAGAAAGAGAGCGAGCGAGTCGCACTATCAACAAAAGTCAGCTGCTGGACATTCATCCTATCAAGGTCTCTAGCTACAAACAGGATATAAATTAGTTCTGAAATAAATATATCCCTCCAATCTCTCAATTTTTTTCGCTCTCTCTCTCTCCCATACACTCTCTTATTCTCTCATGATTCATAACATTCAGGTCAAAAGTTGTAAGAAAGAATAAAAATGATAATATTTGCTGAGAAGGCTGTTCCTACCACTTGCACTACTGTTACTAATACTCCCCCTCCCCCAATCTTTTTTTAAGCTTGGCTGGCTGGCTAGAGTGGAGGAAAGAAGGTGGTGGAGGGAGGGAGACTAGAAAACAAAAACGAATCCCAGGAATACAATACAAGAAAAGAAAACAACAAGAAGGAAGACTAAAGTCAGTGAGCTGAAGAAAGACGTGTAAACATTTCACGATCTCTGCTAATAAATCACAAAAAACAACAGCCAAAAAAAGATGAAAGAATCCCAGGGTCTAAAATGTTGCAGGCAGCAGGCAGAGGACTTGAGGAATGAATGGACAAAATAAATACAAGAATTGTGTTGGAGAACAAGAGGAGGGAAAAAATCTTGTTGATAATGTTGACGATGATGATCATGATCACAGAACAGAGAGCCTGCTCTGCTGGATTGCCAAAAAAAGCCTTGGAAAAATAACAAGTCTTCTTCGTCTGCTCCTTCTGCTGCCGCTGCTGAGCTGAGTCAACAGAAAAAATCGGCTTTTTTATTTCTGTGTAAGTAAACCAGTAATTCACTGAACACTATATTTGTCTGCATGTTTGTATAGGTCAATATAGTAAAAGTACTGACAGAACGACTATATTGAGAATTTTCCTTTGAAAAAAATAAAAAAATAAGAGGTTCGTCGTAGTTTTTATTTACATTTAAATTGAAAGCGGCGGCGGGTGTGAAAATTAGTTGAGGTGACGACGTTTATATGTTAACCGGGAGTTATTTTTTTGAAAAGGGAGGAAAATAATAATAATTTTTAAATTTGCTTACCGGAAGGTCCTGAAGAGTAGAGAAAGAAAGAATAGAAAAAAAAGTAAAAAAATAATTTAGATAGTTGAAATTAGAATGGAATTTAACTCTAATTTTAGTTCATATTTCTAACTTCATAATAGAAGAATTTGCATGCATGGTCAACTAACTAAAAGTTTCAACGCAAGGCAGTTTTATTCATCATTACAGCAGCGTACGTACAGTACAAATATCATTGTTTTACAAATGCAAGTGAATTTCTATTTAATAGTCCATCCGGTCTGAGTTTATCAATTCAATAAATATTTAACAATTTGACATCCTCGCTCCAACAATTAAGGATACAAAACGTAAATAACTTCCTCTCCACTGTTTTCTCTGTAGCGCTATCCAAACTCCTCAATCATCAATACTCCCACTCCAGGAAACTCTTTGGTATTCAATCTGAAAACTGAATCCGTATTGATAACCGGCAACAAAGTACCCGACAATCAGCAGGGTAAGAACAAGAACACTTGAAATCAAGAAGCCAATGGCAGTAAAGATCTTGTAGACAATGAAGAACATTGCAACGGCAGCCACCGACTCCACAGGTCCTTTTCCTTGAATGTGTGTGTTATATGCGCTTTGAACACGGTCCCAAATTGACGCCATCACAATCACGAAACCTTAAACTGAGGCGTCTATTTCGAGGAGTGTGTGCAATAATCGGAAACAGAATCAAGTGTTTTGATAAGCTTAAGTAGGTGCTGAAAACGCTAAAAAAAACTTTTGATGAGGAGAGAAAACAGTCGACTTAGTGGACACGCAGCAGCTGATTATAATTTTGAAATAAATATAAATAATTAGATTAAGCGAGCAACTGAAATAAAATTGAAATAAACTTTTAGACGACGCGAAGAAAAGTAAAGCCCTAAGAGGATTAATGTAAATTAATATATATCATCATAAGTAAAGCCATAAGATATCAAGCACGATGACAACGAACACAACCGACCAACGAACAACTAACTTATTATATTTGTTCATCTCGCTCACCTGGATAGGGCTCTGAGCAGCAAGGATAAAACTTTTCATGCCGTTCCGCCGGCACACTCAGGATATCCCATTCCACGGAAGGGTAGTACTCCCGAAGATCTATTCCAATGGAGACCATGTCCTTACCAGGCTCTTGGTCAATGTGCTTCAGATCAATCTACAAAAATACATACACAACAATACATACCAAAATAAAATAAATTATTTTTTACAAGCGTACAACAGACACTCAAGTGGTATGGTATGGTGGCATAGTAGTAGTGGTGGTGGTGAAAGTCAAATATTCAATTAAAATTCCACTTCTTCTTCACTAGCTCTCAATTCCATCGTCACGTTCTACTCTAATAAATCATCATCACAGAGAGCCTTGTGGTAGAAGAAGAAAGTGAGGATCGCAATAAAATGGAACAACTTGTGTAGTTGAACAAGTTTTTTCAATGATAATGGTAGTGGTTGGTAGGCCACTCGAAAAGTTTTCAAGTTGACGCCAAGAGAGAATGAGAGAACCACGTAACTTAACTTGACAATATGACATGGCATGTCTAGTATTTTTTATTTGGTTGTTGTTTGGGTTAGTTTAATTTGCTTACAAGTATAAATATACTTATTGCATACCTGAAAACCATCGTAAGTCCAACTGCCAAATTTCATGAAGCAGGTTTGCATGTCAAAGGGAAAGTAGCGCACGTCAATTTCACAGGAGCTCTTGAAAATCGCAGGCGGAGTCCACCTCACCTTGCCGTCACTGCGCAGAACCGCTTTCGTCATTGTAGTTACGACGTACTCTCCATCCGCACTAATATTTTAATTTTCAATTTGCAAGAAATAATTAATCAAAGCTTAATTTTTACAGAAATTATACGTCATCATAATAATTCCATGTTGCATATATTTTTATGTTAGCTCTCTATTAGTTTATTAGAATTTCGGAGAGAATCATTAAATTGGAAATGAATGAACAAAATCATCATCAAAAAAAGTTTTAGTTTTTTTACTCCACGCACTTGTTGTAGAGAACAATGTCAGGAAGCCAGATATTCTCGGACGGCACGTACAACTCAGCCACTCCACCGTACTCATGCGGATCCCATTTAAACTTGTGATCTTCCCACTCCTAAAAAATAAATTACATTCCAGTCAAGCGTAGGGTAGTATCCGGCAGGAAACCAGAGGAAAAAAAATATAACAAAACAAAAGCCAACATGATTAAAAATTTTTTTTACCCGGAGCAGCATACATACACAAATACAAAAGCAGTCAGTACAAAAATAAACTTCATTCTCTTTTTTTCTCATTGATCTACCCACACAATTGAATTTTTTTGTACCACTACATTATCCAGAAAAAAAGTACACTCGTTTTATGGAACTGTTCCAGTGTCAATTTTACACTGCTTTTAAAATTTCATCTTATTTTGATACATGCTTTAGATAACGTGTCCCACACATAGTGAACAACCCCATATATAAAAGTCTGCAATTCCCATAGACAAGAATAAAGAACATTTTTAATGGACCACCCTTCTGATTACTTTCCATAAAACTTTCTCTTTTCCCTTTTTTGAAAATCAAGAAGATACACAGAAAGTTTCCTATTCTTTTTTTTTATTTACTTCTTCTCTTCTTCTTCTTTTTCTTCTCCGTCCAACCAAAAACTTTACTACGCCTCTGCATTTAAAAACTGTAAGGCTGTATAATGAACTCTCTGTTTCTCCTTCTCAGTCGACGACTCTTTGCTACAAAATCCTTCCTTATTTTTATCGTTCTTTTTTTCTAGAGATACTTTTTGATTTCTAATGATGACCATCAGTACCATTAGCAAACTTGATGCTGCTGGTCTGTGCTGTCCTTTTTTACTTTTTTCCCCCAAAAAGAGAAGCATTTTGAGAGAGAGAGAGAAAGAGAGTAAGAGAAAGACGGCGACACTATCAACGCTGCCGCCATAATCATGATAATCACTTTGTTTTCTCTTTCTACAGTAAAACTTGTAGGTACTTGTGATCATTTTTTTCTAGAGATACTTTTTGATTTCTAATGATGACCATCAGTACCATTAGCAAACTTGATGCTGCTGGTCTGTGCTGTCCCTTTTTACTTTTACTTTTTTCCCCCAAAAAGAGAAGCATTTCGAGAGAGTAAGAAAAAGACGGCGACACTATCAACGCTGCCGCCATAATCATGATAATCACTTTGTTTTCTCTTTCTACAGTAAAACTTGTAGGTACTTGTGATCATGACGGTTATTACGATGATGCTGATGATCATCATCATCATGTGTAGTTGGGGTCGGATTTTTGGATGCTATAAGCAGTTATATATTCTTGTCGGTCGATTCTTTCCCTGTTTGAATTGGATGATGGTCGTCAGAGGGTGAAAGTTGTAGGAAAAGTTTTTTTTTGATTATATATACATGTATATTTTTTTACTCCTCCACTTCTCTTGTTGATTTCTTTCTCTCTTTTTTTTCTTTTTTTGTTTGAACAGCTTTCGTCGGAACCATAATAATAGTAATGATGATAATATGGCTGGTTTGGGTGAGTTCAAGTGAACTGAACTAGTGAACTTTTTTTTAGAAAAAACAAACTTTTTTTGAACTGTTTGCTTGAATTGGTTGAGTGAAAGCAGATGAAAAAAATGAATGGGATAGATAAAGTTGTTTGTGTGCGAGAAGAAAAGAATGAATAGAGTAAAAGTTTGTTTGCAATTTTATTATGCACTTTTTAGATATTTTTTGTTAAGTTTCGAGTGTACTTACGTGTTCCAACCAGACGTTCGTGGTTAATATTTGATCCTTGAGATTCTGGAAAAAAAATAAGAGAGAACATTTGATCCTTGAGATTCTGGAAAAAATAAGAGAGAACATTTTATATAAAATGGGTTAAATGAAAGGTGAAAAAAAAGAGTGAAGATTTTTTTGATGGATGTTTTGCACGGCAGCTCAAAGGGGAGCACAAAAAAACAAAATGCTTTCTTTTCTCTTTTTGCATCCGTTTTTTGCACTTTTTCGAAAAAAAAACACTTAAAAATCAGCAGAAATTGCTTTATAGGTTGTGTTCATCATCACATACCTTCACGCCACCTTAACCCTTTTGCCCCCAATAAAAAAAGCATTATATCTATATATTCCATTATCGTTATGTGCTCTGCAGGTGAGACACACACTTTCTTTCTACTTACAAGTTACTCTTCAAGGGAAAGCTGATTATCTACTGAAAGAAAAATCAAGAAAAAAAGGGAACGAAAAAAATATAAAAGTATATTTACTTGCTTTATTGATCTCACAGCATCGTAACTACAAAAGCAGCAGCGGTACCAGCAAAAATAAACTTGGTAAAAACGAGTGTTACAAGATAACTCAAAGAAAAAAAAACCCAAAAAAGAGAAAAAAATATATATAAGTATTTCCATTTAAGTAACTAATGTAAAAAGGCGTATAAACAAAAAAGGAATAAAGTAAAAAAAAACTACTGGAGTAACTACAACTCTTATGTTGGTTATGTATTGAAAGGCAATTTTACGCTTGCTTGCTTGCCTAGAGAGAGAGAAAAAAAGTAAGAATAATAGCATGACTTTTCACAGGATTCCTTTCACTTTTTGTTTTTTCTAAACGGGAGGAAAAAAGAAGAAGGGTGAAAAATATTAAAAGTTCGTTAAGGTAAAGAAAATAAAAAAGGGGTATAGGTGTGTGTGTGTGTGTGTATGTGCACTTATATATAAACGTGGCATACTGTGTAGTGTTTTATTTAATGGGAAGGTTAAGATATTAAAGC
>JAHZMT010002015.1:0-12203 GCA_027743785.1 Sinhomidia bicolor | reverse complement strand
ACTTTGTCTATAAATTCCTTCCGAGAGTGTACCTGGTCAGGGAAAATTAAAAATTAAAAATTTTTTTTTGTAAATGGATATGTTTTTGGAAATATTTTTGTCGTTGACGTTTGTCCTTACCATGAGCATAAAGAAAGTCTATACATTTATCTACAATCACAGGCACATTGTCTAGAGTAAGTTGCATCTCCAAAAACTCAGACCCATTGAACGAGGACGCGGTCCTAATCATTTTCTCCCAGGTTGAAGTAACTTTCGAGCTTTCCGTCTGAATGTACAGCAGTTTACAGATAAAGTCGACTGTCAGCACGTCCGCGTTATCCAGATAGGCACACTTGTACTCATCTTCCCTTTGACTTAGTACTGCAATTATAATTTTCCTCTTGAGTAAAGAATTACACTAAAGCAATGTGCATTATTAAAACTAGATACTTTTGCATTGAGAATCACTCACCAATTGAACGAGCTTTACGGAGATCCATTTCGTGCACCTCTTCTGTTTTCCAATAGGAGTAGTATAACGTTCTATCTTTCAGTATAAGCCAGCAAGGTCTCCAATCACTAGTTACGGTTTCCTGAAAATCAATTTTTTAAAAAATAATAATTACTCACTGAATTAATTCTATTTATTTCATACAAACGTCAACATCAATAACAACGGTAAATTTTTACCTTGATGAAGCACCATCCACCCCTATCGAAACTTTTTAGCACGGACACTGGAAACGCGGACGTGATGTTTTCCAATAGGAGTAGTATAACGTTCTATCTTTCAATATAAGCCAGCAAGGTCTCCAATCACTAGTTACGGTTTCCTGAAAATCAATTTTTAAAAACATAATGATTACTCACTAAATTAATTCAATTTATTTCATACAAACGTCAATATCAATAACAACGGTAAATTTTTACCTTGATGAAGCACCATCCACCCCTATCGAAACTTTTTAGCACGGACACTGGAAACGCGGACGTGAACACTTCAATCAATTTCTGCATCCAAGCACACCTCTCCTCTTCCGCCCCCGAGGCAAAAACATAGTTGGAATTTTTTCCTCCCGCAAGTCCAAGCTCGAAACACTTTAAATCACTCTGACTCTGCGCCACCTTGTAGTCGTTCCTCTTTGCTACAACAGCAAACTTTTCCAATGGGATTTCAGAAACAACCTCTGACTTTTCATTGTAAAACGTCAACTTTGCCTTGGCAAGCACACCCCACTTCTTTGAAAACTCCTTTTTGCTCAGCCCAGTCGCCCTGTACAGATGAGATGAGTAGACAATGCTTTGACGGTAGACGGGAGCAAATTTGCATTTGGTGCTCTCCGGATGCGGCTCACTACACTTTTTGCAAGGTGTTGTTATCGATGCGTACGTTTCCTCTGCGCTGAGCAGCGACTCTGTCTTCTTGTCGTCCTTTTCCTCTTTGATCGCGTTTAGTCTGAACTTGCTGCTAAACTTGCGGAAAAAATTGCTTTGAGTTTGCTGACCAGTGGATGGTGGGGACACGGTTGGTGGAGCCACTAGGATGGAAGATGTTGTTGTTGTTGTTGCGTCTGATATACTTGTTGCTGTAAAGTCGTCAGTCGTTGAGGCACATGGTTTTTCATTGTTGTCCTTCTCCTCCATGATAATTGGTGGGGACGGTGTAGGAGGCAGTATTACCTGTTTTGAGAACTCGTCAGTTTTACTTCTGAGCACCCTTGTACCCATCCTTGGTTTTGGGGAAAGTTTCGGACTGATGCCTTCTTTTGGAGGAGATACAGGCTCGTACACCTCATCAATCACTTTAATCTCTCGAGAGCTACGAGGCGTGGACGGTGAGTAGCTTGGATTATCTAAGCAGAGGGAAACGACCCCAGACGGCACAGGACTTTCTTCGTTGGTAGTTGTCGAGGAGCCGTCCAAAGACGTGTCGGCATTCTCATCCCCATCCGTGTCGATGTACTCGTATCTATGCTGTTGCGTATCATTCAGATCTAGCGGCTTGGCTGTGACAGGAAATCCCAAGCCAAGATTGTTCATTCTTGCTTCAAATAACGGATCAAATTCCTGAACCACCGAGTGGCGTGACGCCAAACTCGAGCAGGAATTGTTGTTGAGGGTTGTACTGGAATCGGAGGAATTGTTGGACTGACTTAGAAACACAACATTTCCATCTTCTATGGCCACCTCGTCGTATTCGTGGGTTTTTCTGGAACGCCGAGTGCTTCCACTGTTGCTGCTGCTTACGCTACTGCTTGTGCTCCTGTTGGAGGAGTGTCTGCGTAAAATAACAGAAGACGGTGCAGATCTCTCACTTCCTCCCTCCTTACTCTGGACCAGCTCTTGTGAGTCTGTTGGAGCCGCTCCCAGCGATCGCCTTTTGCTACTCCCCCCTCCACTCACTACACTCGACTTTGCTGGGCTTCTTGACTTGTCAAAAATATCAAATTTATGCATATCACTAATGTCATATGCCGTTGGATCAAACCTGATGTTATTAAAAGTTTTGCCAGAGTCCATTTGATTACGATGATGATCAGTAGTTGAATTCATGCTTGCATGATGATGATGATGATGATGATGATGATTGTTCAGGCTTAATTGCGCGCTTGCAGTAGGGAGTCTATCTAGAATGGGAACAGTCACTCTTTTGCTATTACTGAAGTTGCTATTGATTGGCAAGTTATACTCGACAGAGCTGTTGTTGCTCAGATTATTGCTGCTAAACAAGTTACTATCACTGTTTGTCTCTTTCCTCCTTGTGTGCTTTGTAGTTGCAGAACTGATTGTGTGAAACTTTTTGCTGTCGTCAATGTAGGATCTGGACAAACCCGGCGATGACGATGTCGAGTAGGAGGAGAGCGTCTCGTAGCACTCGGATGAGGACGACGGATATGAAGTCTTTTTTTCTACAGACTGTTTTGAAGACACCTTGGAAGAAGCTGATGAGGAGACCTCTCCCCCTTCCTCCAACGAGGATAGTCTAGGAAGTACAATGTTTGGACTTCGTTTGGGTTTAGAAGGAACGGTATTTGACGAGAACGCGCTATGGGGCACGTTAGCACCTCCACTTCCCTGACTATGCCTCCATCTGCCCCCGGAAGTGGTTATGTCCACTGGCAAGGGTCTTGCTGGTGGTGGTTCCATGTAAAGATCCGAGTAGTCTGAGGAGGACTTTGACGTTGTTGTCGTGGAAGAACTTAGCGAAGCAATGGAAATTCGGGATCTTGCAGCGTCATCTAAATCTTCGATTGGAGAACGAAAAGTGATTGTGGACAGCGGTTCTGTCTCTTTGATGGAACTTTCAAAATCTTCAAAGGGATCCCCTACATCACGTTTAAACAAATTGATCGTTCCCCGTTTCGCTTCCACCTCTTTGCTTTGCTGATGGAGGTTTGGACGGGAGGGAATACTTGCAAAGTCAATGTCATCATCCACATCATCCTCGTAATCTTCAGATTTTACACTTCCAGCAAAGGACTGAGGTGCTGACGAAAAGTTGGTCAGATCCGGCATATTGTGACTCATGCTGCTAGGTGACGGCGAAGAACGTGTCGTTGTAGTTGTGCCATTACTTCTAAGAAATTTTCTAGGAAGGGGCACCGGCTTGTTCAAAGAAGGAGGGGAGTCTGTCCCTTTCGAAAATTTTGACATGTTTGGTTTTGGTTCCATAAGGTTGTCAATGTTTGAGTTTATGTCTGATGGCGAATCTGTTATAGATGGTCTTGGACTCAGGGATTTTGTTTCGCGAGTTTCAAAATTTCGATTTGATTTCCGGGGCAGCGGAATCGGCTTGATTTGGAACGTTCCCACAGAATCACCATCCATTTTGCCTTGTTGAAGAGGGAAGATCGTGTCAAACAAACAAAATGAAGGAAAAAGTGGACATTAAAGAACAGTGAAATGTCTAACCTGCAAAATAAAAACAAAATCTTTATTAGCTTTTTTTCAAGGAATATTATAATTATATTATTTTAATTGTTTTGTGTTTTTTTTAAAATTTAATTTGAAACAATGCTCACGTGAAATTAAATTTGCAATGGATGGCCGGCAAAGCAGTATCTGCCATCAAATCAACATTTCATTTTACTCCTCCAAATCCATTTTCAAAGCAGTTTAAATGTACGTGAGGTGTGGACTCGTAGCCAACTCTTCTGTAAAAGAAAATAGTCATAAGACAAATATTGAAAAAAAGTTTGTTATGCAAGCTCATTTGAATATCTTAACACACACAAATAAAGATATTTTTTATCCTGTACCCATTACTCTAATTACTCGTCAGCAGTTTTTCTAAAAACGGCTAACTATACAACTGTTCTAAATTATTTTTTTCCGGTTGACTGTTAATATATTTATTTAAAGGGAAAAATTTACACGCATGCATGCAATAAAAGTGCAACGTGAGTTTTTAAACTACCTACATTTAAACTGCATCTAAATAAATCATACAAAGCACTTTTCCCATAAAAATGCGAATAAATACATAAAAATCTACTCTGCTTGCAATAAAATGCAAAGATTTTTTTATCTTTATGTATTTTGGGCACTCGCACACTGCCTGAGATTTGCCAAACTGACACAGATTCGTAGTTTGGAAGTAGCAGCGTAATTTCAACAAACTGGAAAAATGACTAGCTAACATTTAACAATAATAATAATAACAGAATAAATGCTATTTAACCTGTGACTAATCTAGGCCAATTTTTTAATATAAAAATAGCCTTATGGCCATTATTTGTATTAAAGAATAATGCATTATGCATCCATATCTGTGTATGTTGATTGCTGCTTCTGCTGCTACCCCAGCAACATGCAAAATATGTTCTTGTATTATCATCATCACTACGATAACCGGGGTGAGATACTACACATTTTGTGCATCAATAACAACCAGTTGCATTGCATTCAAAAAGCACGTACTTAATACGCTTCCCATTTTCCAAACAAAGAGTTAAGTTCAGCTAACTGACAAAAAATATGTAAGTGTGTGTATGTGTGTTTAGTAGCCTGATTGTGACGATGGCCATTAAAACTGATAAGCTGTTTGATGGGTGGGCGTATCAATTTTATATTCTCTTTCTCTTGCTACACACGCTTCTTCTACTACTACTACTTCATTTAGACATTTTTCCCAAAAGCACTTTACACGTTTCTAACAAGTGTTGTTATTGAGATTTGTGCAAACAAGTGGTATAAAAATAGATAAACAAAATAATATATCAAATGGAAATATTTAAGACCTGATTTATCACAAAAAATTTTGCTCTGCTTTGGCTATGCTCGCACAGCGAACAACAGCCCAGGTTTAACTTGAAGATGACGGACAACGCGTCAACGCCGACTCTACTACAGTCTAATGATTGATTACATAAATTCAAATTCACACACCACTGTGTATATTTTCCACACACTTGAGACAACAATTAAGAAGTCAAATTTTCATAATAATTTATGAAAGATCACTTTTCCAAGCGTTCCATCAAGAGCTACACCCAACAGTAAAGTGTGACAATAAAAAGATGCACTTAATCCATCCAACTCAAACCGCAATCATGTACTGAATACATACATACTCTTGCAGCAGCAGCAGCAACAGCAGCACAACTTTTTTAACTCGTTTTTTTTACTAAAATGTCCTGATGGAATGTAAGAGTAAAAATAATAGCTAGAGTCATGACTTGTGACTCATCATCATCTCCTCATCGTAATCACCCTAATTCATTGCCTTCGTCTTCATTCTTGACTTTAAAACAAATTTACCTCAACTTGTAGTAACATTATTATTACTACATGTTCTTCTTATTAGAAGACATAGTATTCATATAGCATGTACAATAGTAATTAATGCGTTTTAACAAACTTAATAGCCGCACGTCTTTGCATGCTAAAAAATGTAATGCTGTGTTGCTGCCACGTAATCTCCGTACAAAATAAAAGGTGTAAATTGGCGATATGACGTTGAGCAAAGAAACTTACATTTTTTGTCACCCGACTGATAATTCAAAGTGTGGAGATATATACAATAATATATGCAATAATTGTCAGTTAGTCAAAGGAAAAGGAGACAACTTTTATATAGGTATGTATATATATTTTTTTCTGTTGTCTTGCGATGATGATGTAGTGTGGTTGGCAGTTTGCAAATATGTAATCTATCTTTGTACTTAATATATATTGATTATACTTTTTTGCATGTCGAGATTTTTTAAGGGATAAACTGTATTTAAAATTAAAACACACACACACACACATGAAAAAGTCAACCATCATTACTAATTTTACTTGACGGTGGTGTACATAACATGGTAATAATAATGGTGACGATGATTGACGATGACTACGTTGCGGATGGGATGATCAACTCAATAGAAAACTTACAATATCAATAATAATAATAATGCTTACAACTTCTACTACTATATTATGATGCTCCCTGATTTTTTTTTCCTGTTATTTAGCTAGACAGTTTTAATCTCGATAATACTTTGTGAGTACATCGTGACATGCATTTTACATGTACTGTATATTAATTTAGATAGGAAAAGAACAAGACAGTAACGACAAGAAAATTTACACACACACACACCTCCACAATTTATTGCTAGAGTATATTAGTATTATTACTATTATTATAATAGAATAATTATAATATCATCTAGCAATAACAATAATAAAATCTGTACATATATACATACCTATGCAACAATATCGAAAATGTCACTCACCACAACAACAAAGTAATCCGACAGTACTACCACATTCATAATTTGCTACTTGAAACTATCAATTATCAATTTCCTCGTCCTCGTGATATTCGAAATTGCACTGATGAAAGGCACGCACACCATGCATACACAACGGCAAAATAAAAACCAAGACAATTAGTACTACTAGTTGCTATTTACTACTATTAAAATATAGTCCCTTATTCAACATTTAAAAATTTCTTTATTTCTTTCTTTCTTTCTTGCTGACTACATGTTACACGCACACACACACACAAAATGATCAATTTATGACGACGGTCTTATTCAGGCGTTAGAGCTAGAAGGCAGCAATAGGAGTAGTAGCAGCATTGCTCTGCGTTGCCTTTATTGTAAAAAAAATTACATGGTGTAGCAATTGATTATTACGGTGAAGAAGATGACGTGAATGACAGAGAAAAAGTCACTTCCTAAAAATACATATTATATTTTTTTCTCAATACCTTGATTTTCTTGGTTTGAAAAAAACGACATCCACGTTAGACAAGCAGAAAGGCAAAAAAAGAGATAGATAGATAGATAGATAGATATGTAGGTAATCGGTCTAATCACGCCTGATGAACTGAACTTGTACACTGTCGATTATGCTATGCTAACTTTTTTGATGTTACTACTCATTACTCACGATTTTTATGAGTCGGTATTACATATAAATTTGTTTTTTAAACTTTACATTACATTACATTACTAACTACACAACTTGATGTTGCTGTTGCTGGCGTTGCTGCTACTGCTGCAACCACAATTTCACACCGATACATACCACGATAAAAAAATTCTCTCTCTCTCTCTCGCTCTCTGTCTGCCCAACCATGCTTAATTTTGATAATCAGTAGGTACTATGTACAAAAAGGCAACAACGAAAAGGATATTATTTTAGTATTGTTGTTGTTGTTATTAATAATGATATTGAATAGTACTAATAATAGTATTGAAAATGTACTACTGTGGAATAAATAAATAAATAACGTGTACTGTAAAGGAAACGTAACAGGCAGGCAGACAGACACATACGAAGAGTGCTCCTATTTATTTCTGCGATATTTATCTGTACATTTTTTTTCCATATTATTATAATATTACTCCTAATTATAATGTGTTGTGTTGTTGTTGAACGTGTGTGGTTACAAATGAAAATGAAAACTTATTAGTACTGCTACAGTGTTATTTTATGACTACAAAATATTTCTAATCTAACTCTTTTCTCAAGGGATCGCCTTATGATATGACGACGATGATCAATATGATGATCATGTTGGTGATGGCATGGCAAATAGCAATACATACAATAATAGTAATAGTAATAATGTATGCAACCCAATATAAAAATCGAGATGCAATGATGTTGAAGGTGGATTGGTGGCACTACTACTTAGTAGTAGTAGTACAAGTAGTAGTAATAGCAGCAGCAGTGACGATGATGTGATATGATGTGGTGGTGGTGGTGGTGGTGCTGTTGCTGGTAACCATAAAGGCAAAATATAGGCATATTTTTGAACATTATATGGGGTTGATTCAAAGTAAATGTGTGATATTATTTGGTTGGTGTGCCAGTATGTGGATGTGGTGGAAATACATATGCTTTGCTTCACTTGTAGGCATGCAGCAGCATGCTGCTGCTGTTGCTGTTGCTGCAATGATGACGATGATGATGATAAATTCACAAAAATAAAATAGGTATGTATACAACAGCATGCAGAAATAAAAGAGAAAAAATGGGTAGTACATAGTAGTAGTAATAGTAGTAGTTGTAAAGTGTGCAAGAAAAAGTCACAAACAAAATATCCATGTCCATATAATATGTAATGATGCACGTACGTAAAAAAAGAATAAGAAGTGAAGGGGGAAGTTTTATGGCTTAACTCGTAATTTTGACTTTACTTTAGTAGTGCTGCTTGCTGTTGCTGCTGTTACTCCTGTTGTATTTACAACAGGCAAGCAACTTCTTTTTTTGAGAGAGTCAAAAAGAGTTAAGAGAAGAAGAAGAAGGTAATCAAAGTCAAGTCAAATCGAGGCAAAGGCTTATGTGCATGTTTTGTTTCCATATGAATGCAACAACGGCCAAGAGGAATAGTAATAATAATTATTATTATTTTTACTATAAAGCTCTACTACTGCTTACTTAAACTTGCTTACTTACAACTACACATCATACACGGCAATCCAAAAACTACTTTGCTTATTATTATAGCTTTGGCGAAGTAATGTTGGAGATGAGCTTGAGCAAGTATGAAATCAGTGGAAAAGAGTGATTGAAGTTTTTGGAGAGGTTGTTGTTGATGGTGGTGGTGCTAGAGCTGGTTACTTTGAACGCGAGCATCAGTATGGAATGTTCTTTATTTATTCTGTATGGGCTTAAAGTGATATGACTGCTTGTATTTATGAGGTGACGACGATGATGATGAGGATCATGATGAGTCATACACTCATTCTCACTGCCAGGCATACATGTTGTTTGTAGACGAGCAAGAAGTTTCTCTTGGTGGTTATGATGATGCTAAGTAAGTAATCTGAATGTGTGTACAATTGAGAAAAAAAGACGAGATAAAATTGTTGACTTTACTAGGAGAAAATTACGCAGCGACAGTAACAACGATGACATACATGATTGCTGTCATTTATGTGGTGCGTTTCAAGAGCATTTTATTTTATTATTTAAGTTTATGATATTTATATAAGATATATAACTGCGTAACTGACTGAGACAATTGTTGAGCACGTTTGTGGAAGTGCAAAGGTAATGATGATAATGATGATAACGTTTGGGTGGGTGATATGATATGTTATTGCTATCTGCTTACTAAAGTTTACTAGAACTCATCTTAATCTTTTAAAAAGCGTAGAGCTTATAATGCATTTCCTATACATGAAACAAGCATATTTAAACATTTTTTAAAATGTCTTCTCTGACATTTTTGAACTGCATATAAAAAGACAGCGTTTTTTACGGGATAAACAGCAGCATCGTTCTGTCTTTATTTTTGAGAAGAAAATTTTATTTCTGGTGTATGTATGTTAAGCATACTTAATGGTTTCCTCCTTATCGCTATTAAAACTTTAAATGTGTGAATGTTTCTCATTCATCATATAATGTTAAAATTGGCTGCAAAAAGACAAAGTGTTCCGCATTGCCATTGTTATGTCATCATCACATCATTGACGGCGGCGTAAAGACTAGTACTACCACCGTTGTTTGTATGCATTGCCAGCACAAAACTGCCTGCTTTTTTTCCAAGAACGCGACGGTGTGGTGATGATGAACTTCAGCAAACAAGTATCAAGTTTGCTCAATTAGTCATTCAATTTACTCTTTATACTGATATCATCCACCCTATTATCATCTCATTTTTTGTTATCTATTTATTTATTTTTTTTATACATGTCTTTCTTCTCCTCCCAGGATGCATGCCAGCAACAAAACTTTTGTTTGCTGGAATAAATTTACCAGATATCTTTAAAAATCTGTAACCATCTACATCCACTACCTATAAGTATTTATATGAATAAATGACCTTTTTTCCTGAAAGACACGCAAGCAATAATAATTACGATCAAATTTAGTCTTTCCAAAGATTTCTCAATTCTTTCCAAGCTGTATACATACATATGCATACATATGCTTATGTATATTCGTGCTGTTTCTTTTGTTCTGACCACACGTTATAAAAATTATGTTAAACTGTAACACAACAATGCTTACATTTTTGCGTTTACCAAAAAATGACTAAATTTTTGATACAATCAATATGTAAATATTGTCTACTAATGTACGTAGTAGCTATTTTATTTTAAAGGAAAAGGAAATTCTGAACTTCATTGACCTCCGACTAGTTCACACTACTACTACTGTGTTCAAAATGGCAAAGCAAAAAATAACAATATGATTAAAACAACAGTTTTTTTATTCTATTCAACAACTAAAAAACGAAAGGTTAAGGACTTTTGATTAGGATGTTGGTTAATTTTACATGGGAACAATTGTTGTAAGATCGAGAAAACTAACTGTGGGAGCATTAAAGTGAAACGGAAAAAAATGTTCACAGTTGAACATGCAAGTTGCATGCCTATCACTTACTTTTTTGATATTATGCATGCATTCATACGATACGCAACATAAGAGCACACAGCAAAATCTCTCTCCAACCAACAGACTAAAAATGGTACTGCAAAAAAAATAATATTCAACTTGCCATTATTTTGTACCAAGAAGAAACCAATCATGGCAAGACGCTATAATTATTAACAGCATGAAAATGAGCAAAAATAGCAGAAGTTGTTGCTCTGCTGATGCTGCTGTTATTGTTGTTGTGATATGTTTGTGATATAAATGGAATTAATGTATAAGACTCTCTGCTGCTGTTATCGTTGCTGCTGCTGATGCTTCTTGTTGAATAAAAACTAGATGGTTGTTAGAAAAAAAAAGTCAAGAAAAACAGATTTTCTTTTGCATGCCATCACCTCCACTCCACTACCATTTTGCTATTATCATGATCATCATGACTATCACAATCAGTCATCATCATCAGCATCATCATCATAAATATATACTCTTTTTTGGCAATGAAGTTACAAGAACGGCCTCAGCGGCAGCGTAAATTACTTAATACCTACACGTAACGTGCATTGTGCATACGTCTGTACGTACCCGTACAAGATCACGATCATCGTTAATATATTTGTGTTTCATGATGATGACGATGATAATGATTATCAACTCATGACGATAATCAGTCAATAGTGCATTGTTTGACTTTTAAATATCGCCAAACTGTAAGAAAAGGAGAAATAGAGAAGAAACATTTAGAATGCCTAATTAGTAATTAATGCAGCAGCACCAGCATCACCAGCATTAGTGGAGATGACGACGACGATCATCATCGTGCTCGTTTCGTGTACACAGCTTAAATAATGCTTACTTTTTTTCTCTCTCCTTTTTTAACAATTGTGGTTGGAAATTAAAATGTAAGTTACGTTAAAATAAACATCTTGTAAAATGTGCTCGGTTAATCCCATAAAAGCACACACACTCTCCTACTACTAAACGTTTCATGAGCAAAAACCAGCCAATTACAACGAGTTGATAAGGAGTTTTGCTTGCTGTACATTATCACTTTAAAATGGTAAAAAACGTAAAAATTGTAATCGACTCCACTTACATGTTTCTTGATATGGTCAAAATAGCATAATAAAATAGATTTAATAAAGATTTTTTTTCCATGATGATGTTGATGATAATGTTGACTAGATATAAAAAAAGAGACGTACTGTTGTTGTTACCAATGAAAAGTTACACAACACAGTAATGGCATTTTATTATTATATTTTTTGTCTTCAGCTTTTCTATATGGGTGCACAACGCACTGTTATTATCTTAGAGTGTTTTTGGGTGAACTAATGGCCTTAACCAAGAAACAACTATTATTGTCTTACTTTACAAACAGCGACCAGTACAAAAAA
>JAHZMT010002014.1:0-14682 GCA_027743785.1 Sinhomidia bicolor | reverse complement strand
TTCTTTTCCAAAAGGGCGCACCTAGAAGATTCCTCTTGGTGCAGGCATCTCACGTCAGAAAGCTCACTACTCAATTTCTGGATTCTACGTTTAAGCTGAGCAACAATTTGGCGTTGTTCTTCTGATTCTTCCCAGGCGTCACTACACTGTAACGGCAGCAAAATAGAAACATGTTTGTTTAAAACAAGCTTAAATCTTCATCTTCAAAGTCCCCCAAAAAAATCCAAAACATTAATCTTGCTTTGTACCTTCTTCTCCAACGACTTCTTTAAAATCATGATTTGGTCCAGATGGTCCTGTTCTCGTTGCTTGAGACGCTGCTTGAACATTTCAAGCTCACGCTTACACCTCTCCCAGCGTTGTCTATTTACAAGCACACACAAAATACACACATTAGTTTATGTTGTCAGTTAAAAGGCTACATAGGTACTCAGTAGTTAGTACGTCATAAAGACGTTTTTTTAAATGTGTACTTATATATAACAACTCCGTGGAACTATGCAAAGCACTTACTTATAAACAGAGTCTTCATTGAACTCATCGGGGGTGCTATCACCGTTCACTTCTGAAATGGAATATGCCAAGTCAAGCTCGAGTTGCTGCTTCTCGGTTTCGAGATTTTGACATCGCGACTTGAAAGACGAAAGTTGTGTTTCCAGTTTCTGCTTTTCGTTCATCTCCTGTTCCAGTTTCTCCGACGTTATCGCAGAAGTCGCTTGCTCGTCTGCCAACTCTGCGCTCAGTTCATTAACCTGTACCAAACATTTAGTTAAACATGAAAACAATTAATAAATATATATTTTAAAGGCAAACAAAAAAATGACCAAGTCACTGAATTGTTAAGCGACCTTGCGGGCGATTTTGCCAATTGAGGATTCACTAGCTACAGAAGCTTGCGAGATAGGCTCATCAAGAGGGAGTAAATTACTTTGACTGGCTTCTGACACCACATCCCTATCATCAAACACATTTCCCACATCATTCAACGACATTTGCGAATTGTTCAGTGCGAAAGAAGAGTCCTCGTCAATCGTTGTCCAGCTGGTGGAGTGCCTCATTTGATAGCCTCGAATGGCAATAGAGGCACTCATGGAATCCCTTGACCTTTTTCCCGGGTGCAGCGCCACCCATTGCTGCTCTATATGATCGGATCGCTTGAGAAAATCCTTGATTTGAGCTGTTAACCGCGCAGACGCCGTCTGAGGATCTTGGTGCGCTGGACGCGGCTCGTACCTAGCCTTAAAAGTGGTTCGAGTAATTTGAGAGGGCAGAATGGAGAAGCCGGCACGAATCACAACGCTATCCTCAACGGCAGGCGCTTCAACTCTTCGATGATGATGCACGCTGTTGCTGCGCATAGAACTCCGGTACTTATTCGCACCGCCCAAGCCACCCAAGTCATACGTCCTGGTCGCTGCTTGAGACAAGGATCTCGGACCCACCGACTGAGCCCTAGAGTAGGGTGGACTAATACCCCACAGATCCTCATCCGTCAACCGTGACAGCGAAAGTCTTGGAATGCCCGGCCGAAGAAGGGCACCCGGACTTGCCGAGCTTCTCGCGGACGAAGACGCAGTGTAGTTATCCATGTCGCTGATTACGATGGTGATGATGAAAAAGACAATAATAGTGCGCACTCCACCTCATTCACCACCACAACCACCATTAGAAAAAAAACTATATAGCAGAAGAAGAAGAAAAGAAGGGAGGAAAATAATAAGCAACTAGAGAGAGAGAGAGAGAGAGCTATTATACTACAACCTACATTTTCACCGGAAATGTGTTGGCTGCGCGCTCATTCCAGACGCTACTATCTGGAATGATTTTTATTCTACCCAACCGCTGTATTTTCACCTTCCGCTCTACTACAACATGCTGATCAGTTTCAAGGAGATTGTGTGTGAGTGTGTTTGTGTGTGTGCCAGAGAGAAAGAAAGAAAGGAAGAGCGCAAACGGGAAGACGAGTAGGTATATAAAAAATATATTTATTACGCTAATCGTGCTCGTTTATGAAACTGCTGACGGTGATGATAATACTCGCATGCTCATCATCATCATCATCATGATGATCATCATCACAACACACCACACCACCAACACCACTCTTATCTCGTAAAGTAATCAGTCCTTCTGCTGAATGTTTGTAAGCAAGTCTGCCACTGCTAACACACTAAAATCCCGGCTGCATTTCCGGAGTTCCTGGTTCCTGGTTGTACACCTAATTTTAGCAAACAAGCATGCATTTCTTCAGCCAAATCGCAAATGGAGCAAAAAACAGGGAAGCTCTTGAATCTTCTTTGAAAAGTTAGCAGTCAGTCAGTCACACACACACACACACACACACACATTTTTTATAAGTATGTATACCGGTGTTCAAACGGTGAGCAGCAACGGCAGCAGCAGAAGAAGTAGTAGTATAGCGTGGTGTACATACCTACGCACTCACAAAAGAATGATGATGGCAGTTAACAATGAAAGGATTGGATTCAGAACATTCATTCGTTTCGAAAGAGGATGAGATTGGAATCAGAGGAAAAAGAGAAAACATCTGCAAAGATATTTTGCATGCTTTTGGAACTCGATTGGCGGCGTGCCAAAAAAAAAGTTTTTACTTTGTTTCGCTATAAGTATTACTTGTGTCATGAATCATGCTGCTGCTGCTTCTGCTGCTGTTGATGATGATGACGATCATAGAAGCGCAAGATTAAATATTATTATTACTAGTGGAAGTAGTACATAGTTGAGCAGCAGTCAGTCTTCTTCAGTCACACTTCCCTACTCACATGAAGCACACACGCCACGCTTGCTCCTTGATTTTCATTTTAAACCAATAATATTGAATTACTCGCATAATTTTCGCTTCACTCTCGATCATCACTGCTAAAATATAACAACACGCCACCGCTCACCACACAGAGCATACTTGACATGCAAAAAGACAGAGACAGAGAAAAGAAATGACGACGACAACGGCGTTGTTTTTAATGTGGCACTGGCATACTCACTCACAGACACACGGAAAACACAAGGAAATTTTAAAAGTCGTTTTCCTTCACAACTGATTGACAGATACCTTGACAAACCAACCAACCTTTATTATTATTGAGAGGAGGGTAAACGCTCTTAAGAAGAAGATCAAGAAAAACACAAAATCTTTTGCGCAAATGTCCATTATTATTATTATTATTATTATTATTAGATGTGTCTTGTTCCCTCCCATTCATATGGCGTAATCTTATCAAAATGCCAATGAAGGCAGGAGGAGCAGCAGCAGCGTACCGTACAGTCATACAGTTGGATATATATATATATGCACCGCATAAAAATTGAACAAATAACTAAACGAAGCGGAATTTTTCTTTCTGTGCCTTTTGACTGGCTTGCTCTTTACAGCAAAAGATTTCCAAAGCACTTTAAGAAGCTGCCACACCAATTTGGCAAATTGTTATATAAGAAACAAACAGAAATGGCAATAAAAATAAATACAGAAAAGAGTTTTTTATGCATTTTTTTTGTGCCTCCATCTTCTTTTTCATATTTGCCTACCGGAATCAATGGAGGAATGAGTAGGGAGGGATATGGAGCAAAGTGTACAAGATAAAACGTGTTGTGAAATGTTTTTTTCTTTCAAAAATTCTTACCCGTATTTCCAACTTTTCGTTCTCGGATCTCAAACGATTCCTTTCCGCTTCAGCTTTCTCGAATTTCAACTTCAACGACGCAAGCTCATCCTGCAATGATAAAAAAAATATGTTGCATATAATTTCACACTCGTGCATTCTCATTCTCTTTTTGCTGTCGTTATCTGTCTGACTGTTCATTAATTGAGCACATAAAAAATCACAATGACACAATGCATCGTTTATAAAAATACATTTGCTGCACAAATTCAGGTCAAATTGATTTTTGGTTTTGCAGACAAAAAATAATAATGGAATAAATGTGCATATAAAAAAGCATCTGTAGAGCAAAAAGCCAACTTATGTTCTTACCTGTGCAGATTGAAGCTTCTCGTGTGAACTTTGCACCTTGATAAGTGGCGAAATTTGTTGGTACATTTTCCACCAAGGCCAATCTCGAACAGCGAGCAGTTTGCGAACATTTTTCTGAACACATCGTATCGCCACATCGCGAATCTTCATTTTTTCTAGTCTCCTTCGAGCCAAAAACCCACGACAGTTGGACTGTAAAGAAATGAATAATCCTTCCAGCTTCACTTTCTGCTTCCTTTCCAGCTCGTCCAGCAGCCAGGGCTTTATGAAAACCTGTCATACAACAAGACATCATACACCATATTATTTCTTTTTATTAAATCAGCTACACACATTCCTCAACCTTAAAAGCCATTATCAGTCCCTACATCTTTCCTCTTTTATATGCTGCTGATAATAAACCGATTCTATTTTCGTTCATTTTTTTAATTATCGAGATATCTCGTATTTCATATCAATTATTCAAATGAGATGCATTACAATAATAGTATCGTTTCTTCATCCATGCATTTACTTTAATTTCTTTTTCTTACCATTGTTGTGCCCAGCTTGAAAGCGGATGCGGGCAAATCCTGTTTGTCAAAAATGTCTGTAACTCTATCTCGAATGTTGACCCCTTCCTCCGACAAGCCAGGACTTCCAAGGCATTTGAATTTACGGACAAATTCTGACTGCAGGATGGCATGTGGGTAGCCGCTCTTGTAGTAGCGAATTGTATTGGGTATATTCATGGAACGAATCTATTTTACGTGATTTAAAAATACGTAAAAAAAAGACGTGAGCATTAGAGACAAAAAAATAATGATAATGATGATGACGAAGCCAATATCAATAATTTTGAGTGAAGAGCAGAATCTGTACAAGTACAAGTTGCAGCGCAGTGTTAAAAAAAACATTATGAGCATTAGAGACAAAAAATAATGATAATGATGATGACGAAGCCAATATCAATAATTTTGAGTGAAGAGCAGAATCTGTACAAGTACAAGTTGCAGCGCAGTGTTAAAAAAAAACATTATTTATGCAAACATTTCCAAACTGTAAAAAAAATGGAAAAGCTTAATGATTTTTTTGCGTGTTTCAATATCTGCAGCAGCAACAAGCTTAAAGTGTTATATTTATATCCTGCTGATCAAATTGAGTCTGTTTTTTAAAAAGAAACATACTTGTCTTCGGAGAAGGTTTACATCCAGATCTCCTGCTCTTTTGCTGTTTGCACTTGGGTTGAGACAGTACACAACTTGCATCTGTGTTCTTCCCAGAATTTCCATTAGGTAATCCTATACAGAGCGAGAGAAAAAAGAGAGGAACATTAAATACAACGCAAAATATAAAATATCATTCTGATGAATTTAGTATCTCTTTTTTTTCTCTACTAAATTTATTGGTTTTTCTTTTTTTTTTCGATTAAACATTTTTTCTGTCCTTCTTGTGCTTATTTACTTACCGCTTGAACTTTTATGTTAAGCGAGGCAGATTTCTTTTGCCACGTCGTAGTATAGTTTCGACGAATGCTTGAAGCCCTTCGCAAACCTATATCTGACGCTGTTGAAGCCAAACAGATCCCAATGATCGAGTTCGTTGACTTGAGAAACATACAATTGATGTTATCTCTGCAAGGAAAAATACATCATGTTATTTTTATTGACAGCTCATCATCATGCTTTTTTTTACACAAGCTCATTTCGTTGTGAGGAGGATTATGTTGGAAAAACGGAAAGTTGGAAATAAAGAGTTTTTACGGAAAAAGAGATTATTTTTTGAATGATTTGTAGGTCATACTTTTGGGATTCCTGAACAAGCAAGTTGGTAAATTTGGAGGCTGCAGCAATGTCTACGTGGGCAAGAACTCGTTTTATGTCGTATTCCACGATACGTGTTCCATTGGCATGTGCCAGTGTCAACGAGGTGTTTCTGAAGTCAGCACAGTACAAGCTTCGGAATTGGCTTTCTCCGTAGAACTCGCTTTCGAATTTCTCTAGACACCTGGCAGGCTCTTTGGCGTCATCCAAAAAGTACAGCAGTCCTTTTCCTTTGGTCTGCTGACCACTGTTTGCAGAGGGGAAAGAGTCGAGAAGTGGGAGAGAGTCGTACTGGCCAAACAAAAGATCCTCCTCCTTGACTCCGCCTCCTCCAGCAGTGCCCCCTTCATTTGTAGGTGGTACAGGCGTTCCGGGGGAGTGAGTGGATTTGCTGTGAAGGTCAATTCCTTCAGAGCGGTACAGTTTGTTGAGACGATCGTAGCAAGCTTCTTTGATTATCTTGGAAATTCTGTCGTTTAAGTAATTTGTTGACAAATCTCCAAACCTAAACGTCAAACGATTGCGAGAAGATGAGACAATTTTTAAAAATAAACACTGCTACCAGCAAAGCAGACAGACAGATGTCATGAGCTCAAGTTCAGGTTGAAGGCAAAACGCATGAAAATAAAAATAAGTATGGTATCATCGATTTTCAACACATTGTGTCATCGTGATCAAGTTACCTTGCACCATTTTCCGTTGATGAGCCTCCAATTTGCACCATGCTGATACTCAGACACTGAATGTTCCGAAAGCCCACGCTGTTGGACTTGTTGACGGTGGTGAAGAGAGAGTTGACGGCTTCTGCGTAGAGGCCCATTGAGAAGCCAAGAACGTTACGTACTCGAGACGTGTCATGCTCATCCATCACCAACGTCTTTTCAACGTTATCCAACGAGAGACCAAGAAGGGAACAAGCACTCTTAAAGTGCTGTTGACCCCACTCAATCTGCTTTGATGAGCTTTTATTGCCGTTGAGAAAGGCATTTGCAACTGTGCCCACAACATGACCTAGATGATATACAGCACCAAACACTGACCACACTGACTTTGTAAAGGTCTCCCCAAGGCCGAGAGACACCATAGCAGAGAGAATACTCGTGAGTTTGTTAAGATTGGCGACGGGATCAGTCGAACTGGAAATTTCACTTGTGAAAAACGGCACGGATTGATTCCCTCCCTCGCGATCAGTCTCGCTCAAAAAAAGCTCTTTTCTCAGTTGTTTCAATGGAAGATATGGCCCTAAAGTGTCCAGCGGACAAGTTGACAGATCATGAAGGGCTTGGATAACAGTAAAGTAAAAACCGTCGTACAAACGCTCCATGTCGAGGCAGAAAATCTACAAAAATGAAGAGAAAAGAACAGGATGAGATTAAATTGGAAGAGAAAAGTTTAATTTTTGAATGGTTTCATCAGCGGCAATAGTACCTGAGTATTAATTCCAATCATTCTACCACCCAGGTCAAACTCCA
Source organism: Sinhomidia bicolor (assembly GCA_027743785.1). Taxonomy (NCBI): domain Eukaryota; kingdom Metazoa; phylum Arthropoda; class Collembola; order Entomobryomorpha; family Entomobryidae; genus Sinhomidia; species Sinhomidia bicolor. Next base: position 7,416 of record JAHZMT010002014.1, on the reverse strand, counting down.
CGTTGTACATCACCGTCGACTTCTCTTCCGGACATTCATAAGCAGAGCAAAAGAACTCTACAAGACTTTGCATTGCACTAAGCCTCTCGGAAAAGCTGGGAATTGCAATATTTCCTGTTGTTGGGGTGGCTGGTGTGGCGCTACTACTACTACTGTTTGCTGCAGCCGCGGCAACAGCGGCAGAATTTGCCGACATTTTCTCCGATTTGAACGTTCTTGTTTCTGCGAGATACTTGAGAATTTCTTTAATGCACTCACGCTTGGTCAAGCCATCAGATTGTCCTTGGAATACGATAGACTGGTTTCGCTTGTTAATTATCATTGCGCGGTAGCACTGGTTGGCCACAGAGTACAAATTGGGCAGCAGTTTCGAAGAGGTAAAGGGCTGCGGAACCAGCCTCACTTGACGCTGATTTTCCAAATCAACAATGATGTTTTTGGTCAAGTAGGTCATTACAGTGTTTGTTACTATGGAACAGGGCAACGCGCTGTGGAAACGGTTTCTTATTGTGTGTAGTATTGACGACTCATTTATCAGATTCAGATTCCATAGATACGGTGTCAAGTCCAGGCTATCAGGATTTATCTTTGAAATATTACGAACAAGACCAGCGGTTAAAACGAGAATGCGCAGAGCAGCTCTGTTTTAAGCCATTTCCATGAAATACCTACATATACCACCTGCGCACGCAGGCCAAACAGGTGAAAAGTGACTTACATTTTCAATGTCATCCTCGCTAATATCATAGTTTTGTCCTGTGTCAAGGCGCACTGAACATTTTCCCGATTCATCAGATTTTTTAATTAGACGAGCATTCACAAAGCCGTTTTTATGGAGCACCCAAACAGAGTCTGATGAGTTGGAAGCACGATTACGACTAGACTCATGGTCCTACAAGACAATTAGTAAATTATACGAAAATCCTCATATATTTCTCATGTTCATATAGATACACGTCAACAACAGGAACCTTACTTGGTCGTAGTTTATATCCACTATATTTTCAATCCAATGCATATTGGAAAGAACCTTAAGTGTTATGGTTTGCTGGGACGACTTGATCAAATTAATAACGTCCTCCCTTGTTTTGGATTCGACGGATACTGAATTTACTGCAATTAGACGGTCGCCAGGAAGCAAAAACTCCTGACTGTAATCTTTAGAAGCCTGTGTTCCCTGAGTTGGCTCCACAAAAAGTATTGAGTCTTGACCTCCGCCCTGAAATATTTTTTAAAAAATACATATTAAATAAATATGATGAAATAACTTGAAATAGTGATATGGAATAAATGTCGAAAATGTAAATACCTTAACAGCGACACTAGCACGTCGTATCGAGAAGCCAAAATCGCCTGATGGTCTTCGTTCAATGATAATGGTTCTACAGCGCCCAGCGCTTGGGGTGATATTTGGAAGTATTTGCTCGCTTAGCTCTAACTCTGGCTCGGGATAAAATTTGGATAGGGACAGAGCATTGTGGGAAGGACTTTGTGGTGGTGTAACGTAGCTGGGAGTAAAACTGGAACTACTCGCAGACGTCGGAGGTCTGGATGGGCGCGAAGGGGAGGAGAGGTCACCCACCATGCCATAATCTCCGGAATACCTAGAACTACTGGACTGCCTCGGAGGAACTGGAGGAGGACTTTTTGGCGACGCACGTGGGGGTTTAGCTATGCATATGAAAACCATTCAAGAAAAAATCTCTTAAAATCATGAACAAATGCAAATTAACTTGTTATCACAGGAAAAATTAATTACCTGGACCACCACGTGATGACACAACCACATTTGCACTGCTACTACTTAAACTTTCCTCCTTGGAGTTGGAGGTTAGGGAAAGTGATGACTCACTGCTATCCGAGTGTGTAATACTTGGCATCCCATCTTGGTCCCTGGCTCCCGGAGAACGCTGCAACGTAGTTGGTGCTGGCGGTTGCATAAAATTTTCACTGTAATCCGCAATGATTCCACTTGGCAACTTTTGCTTTTCCTTTTTCCCCTTTCCAAGCTTGAAACTTCGTCTGATTTCATCCAACCTGTGTAAATCTTCCGGTGAAAGTTTGTCCTTCACCTTTTTCCCAAATCCGACTTTCTCCATCTTTTCCATCTTTGCTCCCGTTCCTGCACCACCAGTCTTTCCACCTTTATCCCTGTCTCGATCCCTGTCAGACTTTCGCATAAACTGAAACATGATTTCAATTTTCAATCTGGTTTTCTAATGAGACACGTCGCCACTGCCAGCGACCAACGGTTGAGGATCAGGTGGGACAACAAGGAAATACAACGTTGACAACCGCACTAGTGGTGATGAACCAAAGGGTTTACTTTTTCTCAAAAGCAGACGAGGAGGTAAGGATGAAAAATGAACATAAGGAGGCAGGTCCGAGTTATCCCGTGGCTGGCACATTACATTGACGACTTTTTCTCATGACAGAAAACACCACAAACAACGTTTATTCCTTCAGCTTCACTTTGCTGCTTCCACCTTATCAATATCCATTCTCTCCACCTTCGCACTATTGACACTGACAGTTTAACAACTGGTTCATCTTTTAACGTTTCTAGCTTAACGTGTTCACTCACACAAATTCCACAATCTTTTTTTTCACTTTTAATTTTTAAAGCGATGTCAAGGTACTTTTTGGTTCAGAGTTGCATTGTTGAAGTACTTCACCGTCGGAGAATGGAGCGAGTCACCTGCAGAATTCACATGATACATATGAGCACAAAACAGAACTTTTTAATTGCTACCTAATTTGCTTTCATTCTACCATTTGGTACTATTATTATAGCTCTAATACGCGGTTGGGCCAAAATAATGCCAACAGCTAATTTTTTATTTTTGCTTTTAATGCACACAGCTGCCAAAATAATGCCAACAGCTATTTTTTTAATTTTTGTGTTTAATGCACACAGCAACACTGCATATTATACAAAATAATTTCCTTCTGCAAACCTACAAGAGAATATTATCATCAGTGTAAAAACAAGCCTAGGACAAAGCTACCAATTCAATATTCACCTACATTCCACATTGGCAAAAAAAATTCATGTGAATATATTACTATTTATTATGATAACAGCATATTATTATTATGCATGCATCCTCCAATCTCCCATAATATATTCTCCATTGAAGTAATGAGGTTATCATGCAATGAATGCTTTATGATTGATAAACAAAATGCACCTACATATTTTTTTATTGCTGATGACTGCAACATGCTTGAAGATGATAAGCACACAACATAATCTATTGCTAATAATGATCATGTAATAATATCTAATTGGGCTGTGAGGCTGTATGTACGCAAAAATGATATATATCCTACTTTGCTAAACTTTCAGCAGACAAAACTGGATTTGAAACATTGTACGAATATTTTTTTTATTTATTATCCACTACACTTGTTCAACATTATTTACAAAAATTTGAAATTAAAGTTTCAGAGTGGCCTCCACAATTAGACACAAATTCAACTGAAAATTGCATACCTGCAAATTGTACGCGATGATAAAAAGCAAATCTTGCCTAGGATGCAAACTGGCACTTGCAATCTTTCTACTAATCTTCCGTAACAAGAACAATGAAAAGCACTTTTTTTCACTGTAACGGATTACTGCTGCTGCTGCTTCATCATCACATCCCAGTAAATTACAACAGCAACAGGTCTTTTCAGTCAGCCAACTATCACTGCTGTCAATTGCAGTCAGTGCAGTTTGTTATATACCTAGAGAGAGTCTTTTTTAAGAAAGAATATTATTATATTTACTTATCAGCAAAAAAAAACTTTTTTTTTTCTTCTTCTTCTTCAAACTGTGTACCTGACGATGAGCATGATAACGATGTCGCTTACAACGAACAGCAACAAGTCAGCAGCAATGTCATGCAAATTTAATGCAACAATGCAAGCACGACGAATAAGCACGCATGTACATATGTATATAGTATATATAATTTTTTTAAAAATAAAAAGCATTTATCATCATCGCATATAGCGGCAGATAAGAAGAAAAACTTACTACACTGCTGCGTCAATGCAATATGCAGCGAGTAAAAACCAACCTGCAGATTTACTACTGATTACGTCTCTTCTTGAAAGATAATCAAATCACAGTCATTCATTCATAGACGGGGAGTAGGTAGTGCAGTGGAGTGTATACAGTCTACTACCTACTATTTGTGGCAAGCTAGTATGCAAAAATATATTTAGACAGCGCAGTTATCATCATCATCATTATCCTCAACAGAGTCTCAACCACGCACAAGCGCGCACACACACACGGAAGAAGTATTTTATTTTACCTACTCTTGTTAAAAAAACAAGTATATAAAGTACCATTTGGTTTTGGCGTTGTTGCTGGTGCCTAAACAACGCATACCTATTTCTCGTCATAAAAGTAATAAGAAAAGCCAAGTAGAAAGAGAGAGAGAGAGAAGCACTTGAATAAGTCGTTTGCCGTTATCAACCGACCGTAAATACAACAACGTGCTACACACTCACACACAGGGACACTGGGAGAAAAATATTGTGCAGCAGCAGTAGTTACTAAAAACTAAACTAACTGCAACTCCGATAGAAAGAGAGAGAGAGAGAGAAACAAACCTACCTTTAAAATATGTCTAGATGAAATTTCAAGTATTTCAACAACCGCAGAATGGCATTATTTCTACCCACCTTATAGCCTAACCTACGCTTACAACAACTTGCAACAACTACTACGACTACTGCCATTGCTCACTTTATTTTAAAACTATTGTAGAAATGCAAAAAAATGTAAAAGGTGAGGAGGTGCACACCTTAACTTGAAACTTGTATAGTTTTACTTCAGTTGGTGCCTGTGTTCAGTCAGACTATTTAGTTTGCTGGTGGTGGTGGTGGTGGTGTGAAGAAGAAAATAGAGACATGAACAATGAGCCAAACGAAACCACAAAATGAGAGATGAATGTGATGGGATGTGTGCGCTGCTGCTGCTGCTGTTTTTTTTATGTCGACCAGACTAACCTCTCTGCTTATAGCATCTCTATTTAAACTTTATTACAAGACATAATGTTAGCCAACATTTATCTTTGGTAATAGCATACATGGCAGTACTACCTAAGGCTGCATGGTAATAATAATAATAATAAGCAGGTAGTACTATTATTTCTGCTGCTGTTCTCATCCATCATCATCCTCCTTGCTGCTGCTGCTGATCATCATCAATAATCCTTAAAATTATGATTATCATTTTACATTTATTTTAATGACGACAATGCACCATGATAAAAAAAGATAACTTTTTTTTGCATAACAATTACTTGTTCAATAGTGTAGCTACAATGTACGGCTCAAATTCGAAACTGCTTTTTTTCCATTTCCCAGGATATGCATGCGTGGTGGTAGCTTGGTGGCAATAAAGAATGCAAATGCAGCAAAGTCAAAAGCAAAACTTACTTAATGTTTGACAATCGCGAAGTTAACCATAAATGCCGTATGTGTGTGTGTGTGTGGTAACAACAGGAAGGCCAACTTTCCCAGAGCAGCTACCGAGTGACTGTGGCTTCACAGAGTCAGCAGTAGAAAAAAAAACTAGGCGCTATATATGTTATATATATTTACACACACTTTTTTAAAAGTACGCAATAGACTAATAGACTAGTCATGTCATAAGAAAGGAAACAAGAGGTGTGTATTCACAAAACCAGCGTCTTTGCAAGTCACAAAAAAATGAGAGGACAGGTCGTGTACCACGATTTTGAATACTAATAATAACCAACTATTGAGAGAGCAGTAGAAATACTGATGATAGGAATATATAACTAGAGTTTAGAGAGAGAAAGAAATAAGGATATTTGCTGTTACCCTTTGTTTCTCCTTAATATTACTTCAGGTTACACTTCTTCTTTGTTTTTTTACTTTTTCTCATGAAAACTTTATAAATGATACAGCTTTACTTGTCCGTGAAATAAACGGACACACGAGAAAAATAAAAGAGTGTCCATCCCCCTTTCTCACATTCGATTCCCACACAAATTTGCATTCATTTCAGAACACCGTCGTCATCATCATGGGGCCGCATCACTGCCGTGCATGCAAAAAGAGAAGGAGTGTACCCACGTACCTACTACCTACTATATACCCAAGAATAATACAAGTTGCCTGTAGTAATGGAGAAAGAAAAATCCAACGGCAGGGAGAATTTTTTTTTTCACATGAAAAAATAAAACGCAAAGTCCGGCAACAATCTGAAAAAAAATCGCAAATACATACATATGTACATGCTATTGGGCTTGTCAAACTTTTAACCTTACAGCAGAAAAAGTCAAGAGAGAATTCCCGTTTTCATTGTTATATTATTACTGCGATCATTAGTGGATTCTATTTTTTCTGTGGGATTAATTCGTGTAGTAAATAGCATTGACTTTTTTTACTGCCTACGTCATGCAGTTTGCTGGTTACTCTGGGTACGTAATGCGGTTATATCATCATCAATCAGCATAAGCTATATAACTATAATGATTACACATGTGTGATGCGGATGATGATGTAAATGTCATTATTAAGCGCGGTAAGTACACAAATACATAATATGTAGCTATCTATCATCGTCATCATCATGCGTAATAATATTGACGAAACAAAGGAAAGCGGAAGAAAACGGAAATTGCTTTTGTTCTCTTATATGTATGTGTGTGCATAGAGGGAGGGAATATTTTTCTTCCATGAATATATTATGAGGTAAATTAAACGATTTCCTTTTTACAAAATGATCAAGAGGAACGACTCCTTCAAAACATTTTGTTGCTTTGATTTAGATAAAAATCATTGAAAACCAAGCGTTGAACTGTTTTCTGATGGTGCAACTTTGACAAAAAGGGATGTTGCTACTGCTACTGCTACTGACGACGTTTAAAGCAAAAGGAAAGTATATGGTTGTTGTATGAAAAATTTATAAAAGCTCTCTACACGAGAACAACGGAATCAATTCGTAATTCATAGATACTTTGCTAATTAATACTTAGAAGCTGACTGCAACGTGCTGCTGCTGATGATGAATAAGTGAGCGACCCAAGAAGAAGAGGAAAAAGAGAGAAAAAAAATCAAAATTATTACTTTTAGCGCAGACACACACGTACAAAATATGTACGAACGCACGTCCACGTTGTTTGTTAGCTTCTAAAAAAGCTGCACCTTTTCTTTAGAAAATAGAAACAGTTATCTGTTATGCTTGTGCACAGGTCGCAGGCATTCGTTGTTGTTGTCGTCATCGTCATCACAGGAAAATCTCTTCTCACCCTCCCTCCCTGCCTGCCTGCCTGCCAGCCTGGCCTGGCAAGGCCTGCTGTGCTCCCGCAGCAGAAAAGAAACTGAGAATTAAAAGAGTTTACTTGAATAATTAGCACTGTTGCCAAATGTTAATGATTTTTTTAG
>JAHZMT010002013.1:0-12126 GCA_027743785.1 Sinhomidia bicolor | reverse complement strand
AGGCGAAAAATTACCGTCTTGCTTTTGGGTAACCATTCGGCAGGAAAATCTAGTTTTATAAACTGGTACGTCTTAAATATTACCCGACGAAATTTACTCACGAAACAATATCACCATGATTTTCAAAAGAAATCAAGTCAATTCCCTATGTTTCATAAATGCTGTAAAGTCCTTACCTTTTATAATTTTACAATGTTGCATTTAATCAATCATTTTTTTTGTTTCTCTCTACAATTAAAAAAAAAGGTACATTGAAGAGACAATTCTAAAGACTGGCGTTGCCATCGAGACGCAGGGATACTTTTTTGTCGTTAGCGGAAAGAAACGTGATACTCTCAAGGTAAATGAACATAAATGATGACGTGGTATTTTTTTAAATGGAAATTTGAATTCGTATCCTTTCCAATCTGCGAACCCGCTTTTTGTATTAATTTTTAATCGACTACAACTTATCGATTTAAACAGTGCACAATAAAGGGTTTCCCAATTAAAATTGATGGTTCGAAAAAAATCCTACAAATCTTCTCTGTTTTTCACACATACCGATTGTCAAAAGCTTTAATTAAAAAAATATAAAAGGCAGAAAGTATACCATAATAATAATTATTTAACTTACTTGACCTTTGTTTTTCTGGCACAGGGAAAGGCCACGCTGGAACTGTATCCTCATTTGCGCCCCATGCAGAACTATCCCGGTAAGAGCGCAGTTTTTTTTGTTGACTATCCTCTTTCCTTTTGGCTTCAGTAGTATTTTTTTACGATGATAAAACCCTCACAAGTATAGCCCTTTAATGGGCAGCTTGCCTCTTTAATACAAAATGCAAAGTGCCCTATAAAGAACTGCACTGTGAGGTTTTTTTAAATACTTGACTCCTTGGCTTGGGTTGCTCTGGAAATGTCACGTTTTTGCTTCCTTGGTTGGCTGACAATCCGTCGACCAGATCAGAGAAAGTGATAGGTAAGCCAACTCTGTTCTGCTGCTTCTGATGATGACGATGACTGAAACTTGACAAATGACAAGTGTGTGTGTGTGCTTTGTGCTCACACACTCAAGTGCAATCCGCTACTGACACTGATGTTCTGACTCTCCGATTGATGCAATTTTCTGCGTACTCTGTCTCTCTTTCACCACAAACTGATAATTAATATTATGGGTATAGGGCAAAAACGACCAAAGTGACTGCTGCGATATACTACTGCTATCAATACTCTCTCAGAGAATGGCATGCTACCGACTGCCTGACTGACTGACTGACTGATAGAAAAGAAGAAGACGACGAGGAGTACGTGTGTTTTTTTATTTGGCCAGGCAGCGCAGACATTGCCAAGTACTGATTACTATTATAAATTACTACTGCTACTACTGCTTACTATTATTATATTATTACGTTCCTTGGTACAGTATAGATTTCTGTCAAGAAATGTATTCCACGCTGGGTAAGAAAAGGAAAAAAAAGAGAATAAATGCAGAGATTACAAGTATCAAATCAACACTCTCGTCAAAAGTCACTCTCGCTGGCTGCAATCCAGTAAAAAGAATTCAAGTGTGTTCACTCACACACTTGAAGTTACTGGAACTTTTTGTAATTACTGTTATTGTTTTTGAAACAAGGACACCCAAAAAATATTTGGGGATAAGGGAAAGGGAAAAAGAGAGAGAAAAAAACAGTGTTGTGATATGATAAGTATTGGAATTTTTGAGGAGAGAAAAATGGAATTGATGGATGATGATGATGATGAGAGCTTTTCTGGTGTGTGTGTGTGAGTGCGTGCGTGTGCTTCATGATGAACAGTTTGAGGCACACTGATGAGTGATTCCACTCGTGTGGACGATTTTTATAAGGGTCCCGCTAATACTTCCTCTAGGGATGTGGTAGTTAGTTATATGTATTGGTCGTTATTACTGTTGAGTTGGTTGTCTTATTGCTCTCTTCTAATAAGTGTCCACCACCACCACCACCACCAAGACATCATCATCATCGTCATCCTCCTCCTCCTCCACTTGATAAAAATGACGAAAAGAAAAACCTCAAAAACATCTGGCATGGGGTGATAAAAAGGTTTCACATCATTTCTCGCCTCGGCAGTAGAAAAAAATGTCATATTATTACAATATTTAATAATTACACTTTACAGTTTGGCACTGACCAGAAAATTATTTATTGTGAATATTATTTCATACAATGTAAGTGCATGCACGTATTTCCCTCACATATATTCAATTGTCTCGCCAGTAGTAGTAAACCCATATAACCCATAATGTAATGATTCCAGTTCACACAAGATATACAGAGATATATACATATACATACATACATATGCATTAAACCTATGTTATATTTCTTTCGGTAGCACAATAACCAGATTAGCAATATATTTTGTATGAGACACAAATTATGTGACAAACTTTCCTTAATCAATTGGCGACTGACAAAAAAAGAAATAATAGCGTGTAGCAGTAAATTGACGAAGAAAAAGAGTGTTTAAAAGCATTTCTTGGTGTGATGTGGGAAACGTCAACGCGACGTGTCCTTTTGCTATTGAGCAATATTTGATTTCGTGTATTGAGACTATTGTATTTTAACAGACATTTTTGGTCATCTTAATGAGTCTTCTATTCCACACACACACACTCGTATTTACCAGTACATATATATTCCATTTTGTGGTATTCCCATTTTTTTTTCTTTTTTGCAATTTAATCATGTTGGTCTGCCTGTTGGTCATTCTGTGAAATTTTTCATATATTTTTTTTTCTTCTTCTTTGCTGCTATCAACATTTTTCAATTTATCCAGGTTTATGGTTTCTGTTTTTCTTCTCCACTAATTAATTGATATTCGAAGAAAATTGAAAGTCCATAGTTTCGTTAGGAAAAATACGAGCGCGAGAGGTTTTCGTGCCCACAAAGTGTCAAATGGTGGTTTGGGTTGAAGTATTGGAATATGGAAGTGGAAGTACGTCACTGGCGACGACGTCTACACACACAATTTGTAAAACTTTTTTGTCATGTTTCTAAATGTATATATGCAGCAGTAAGTAGCCAGCACAGTTAAATAGAACGAGGATGGATTTTTTTTTGATTTTCTTTGCGTCTCTTCCAAAAAGTCCAGACCACCAAACCTCTGATTTCCGTTGTTTGTTTCAAATTTCATAGTTTAATTTATTTTTCTGTTAACGAGCATTTTGTAAAAACATACTGCTATTTTATTACTATTATTATTATTAATGCTTACTTTCCTTATTGTGTCAGCCTCCACTATATTAGCTAAAAACTATTGAGCTGACTGACTGATGATTGTTGATTGGAAGTTTTGTAAGGTACATTGTCCGCAGCATCCGGTTACGTGCTTGTAAGCTTTACTTACCATGTTAACTCAACTTGTGATTGATAACTTTGATGTGTTTTTTTCAACGGTCAATGGAACAAGTACATCACATAGACCATCTATATATATGTATATGCAACATCTTATTTGCTTAAAGTTGAAAAGAGGCAAGGAAAAATGGTTAAATATTTAACTGCTCACTAACTATATATTTGTGTAGTTAAGTCGTACACTCACTCATATTGATAATCATGAATTGGTATGAATAAAATCCGCATTCTTTAAACGATTGTTGCTGCACAGTCTTGTTGATAAACATGAATCAATGCAACATTGAAATTATATGTAGCTTTAAGTAACGTCATAAGTAACAATACAATGGGCAGATATACATACATACCTGAAGAATGAAATGTGAGTCATCCGTCTCCTTGCTTGCAAATAACTTTACCTTTTTATTTTGCATCTCTATTTATTTAACTAAACATCTTTCTAACGTCATCAGATTCTCTCTAGTCTAACCCTCGAATATCTTGCAATCGTCGTCATCATCAATCAGCAGCAGCATCTCCCTGTGCTGCTTTTAAAAGCCAAGTTGAAAAGTTACATATTTTTCCTTTAAATGCTAATCCTAATAATAATAATAATGCAATCCCATTTTTTTCTTGGCTGATTTTTGCCTTTTATTTGTACGTTTCATCATCGTCCTTTCTTCTCATTCCTCCAATCTCTCTCTCTCTCTCCTTTGTTTTTTGCTAGCGCACTTATTTATGCATACGTTCAAGTTGCGTTTTTTCTAGAGAGGAGCCTCCTCATTGCATTGTTGATGATGATGATGATCATGCCATCATCATCATCATCACTATTACATTACTGTATTAAGATACGTGCTATATATATATTACTTCATACGTCAACTGCATCCTTGAGATCTACAACAACGAGCAACAGAACAGAAGAAGAGGGCAGACAGAAGAGCGAGCACAAGATAACTTTCACTTGTTGAGAGTGGAAGAAAACGTGCGTCTCTTTCGTACAAGAGCTACGAGGTGTGAAGCCAAAAGGCAGCAAAAAAGCAAACTGCTCTCACTTCACTTTGTTCTCATTTCCTTGCTTATTCTGCGTGCAACATCAACAACAGCAGCACACAGCCATTGGATTATATTGCTACCTTAACATAATGTTATTTTACGTATTTTCGTTTGTGCCTTCAATGCCCAGTGACCAGAGTAGTCACCAGAGTAAAAAAAAGATGATGATAATGGTTTTTGTGTATGATCATTCCTATCAGCAGCGCAGCGACCGTACAGGAGTACGAGTAAAGTTGATAAGATAAATGGAATATTTCAGCAGTGATATTGGCTTTTGTGTTAGTCTTAAAGTTTTTGGTAGGATAGGTTGCTGTTGAAAGATTTTTTAAGGTTGTACAGGAGTACGAGTAAAGTTGATAAGATAAATGGAATATTTCAGCAGTGATATTGGCTTTTGTGTTAGTCTTAAAGTTTTTGGTAGGATAGGTTGCTGTTGTTGGTAGTTGGTGGTATGGTGGTGGCGGCGATGATGATGAGATGATCATCATGAGTCATACTTTACTTGGAGAGAGGGAGAAAGAGAAATACCTTATCCTTATTTTGTTATCATAATCTACAACAGTATTGCTATTTATATAAGCATGCATGCATACATGTCGTGTCGTCGTCGTAAGCAAAACATGAGCGGCTTCGTTTTGCAATAATGATTCACTGGATGCATTCCTCTACTTTTATTACGCAGGCGACATTGCCGACCTTGTGTTTGTCTTTTTTGACCCGATGGGACAAGCCCTCTGTAAGAGGACACTAAACGTTGTCGAGAAAATGTGGGCTAACCATGATGACAAGATGCGGCTGTTTTTGGCCAAGGCGGATGAGGCAGGATCCGAGACAGATCGGCAACGGTACAGTGGTCATTTTTCAAATTTGGCATGTTTTGTGATGGCGTTGTGGACTAGTTCCTTGTTGAGTGCTCATCTTCAGGAGATGAACTATTTTGGCTTGTTTTCCATGTTTTCAGAGTTTTGATGCAAATCGTTCAGGAACTCTGTAAGCGTCCGGGACTCAACCGAACTGGCTTTGACATGCCAACAATCTACTTGCCAGACGCAACCAGCAAGGTAAAAAAAAGCGCGACAAGTGGGACTATAATTGTTTTTCAGTATTCAGCAGTCATATTATTGCAACTTCTATAACTCAATATTATACATTGTCCTTTAACAAAATGATAAATTCCGTTGGTTCCCTGTGGGGGGCAACGTGAGATTCCTCTTTAAAAGCATCATATATCGTTATCTCGTTGTGTGCGTTCACAGCCGACAAAATGTGCTAACCAAATAGACGAGGTATGTACCATCGTGGAAAAGACGATTGAGCAGGCTATCCAGAACTCGCTGAATAATTTGGACAAAGACACCACGCTTTTCAAGGAAAAGCTTACAGCCAGACTGAAAGCAGATACGGAGGCAAGGAGTAGGAACTTCTCACGAAAACTTCAAAGTAATAATAATACATAATCATAACAGCCGTGTAACGATAAAAATAGCATTACGAGGAATCATCGTCGTATGAATGCGATATATGCGTACAAGGTATTAATATTGTGCGTTGTTGAAATGGTGTAGGCTGGTGCTACGGAGGACTTGGTCTAGTTCTTCCCGTTCTGCTCTTTCTAAGCTTGATTGTCGCTAATGCTACGCGTGAGGCAATGCGTCAGCACGTGGGACCCGGTGCTGACTTGTTGTACACGGTGATGGTAAGTCGACAATGGAATGTCCTCGTGATAATGAAATAATAGTGATAGCGCAACCAACAAGTTTAACTTTTTCATTTCAAAAAAATAATAATAATGGTTCAAAAATAGAAACCACTCGCTGGTTTATGGAACATGATTCCGGAAGGCTATCATCTTCAGATTGTCACGGCTATAGTTGTCGTTAGCGGTAGCTTACTGATCGTTTCCCGCCTCTTCTGTGCCAATGAGCACGTCCTTGCGAAACGTGAACTGAACATAATGAAACGTGGACTGGATTTTGTTGACAATGCTTCCGATCGGAAGGTAAAATTATACTTGTACTATATTATGTATATAGCGCCTATATGCAGTTGTCCTGTAGCTTAGTTGTCATGCTTTTTTTTAAAAAAAACTCTATACCTAATAGTCTGATTTCTTTAACCATTCCAGAAAGTCATGTATTCTGAATATCTTCGTCAGAGCTTAACTGAAGCCGACTACTGCGAATAAACTCTGCGTTTCATCTTCATCTTTTTTTTAATCTTGAGGGGGACGTACATTCATACATATATATATATAATCAAAGTACAAACAGTCGAGTGCGTTGTGCATAAATGTAAGTGTGTATGGCTTTGCCAGTACAGACTACAGACATACAGACACAAACTAATTTTACTTTACCTTGTGGGATGATAGGCATTACATCTTGTTGTTATTGTTATTATTATTGTAAAACATGTATACATGTCAACTAAGGACCAAGGGTGCTTTTACCATGTTATAAGTAGCTATCAAGTGTCTTTTATTGTTTTCTCTTATTTCGTAGTGAGAACTTCTCTCGTACGTTTTCTAATAATTTCTCACCTTTATTATTATTATTACATTATTACTATTACCTATTATTAACTCAAACGTTGGTTGCTGTTTTTGGATAATTGTAAGCGAGCATGCATAATAATGATGATGGTAGGTTACACGTTTGAGATATTTGTATGCGTCTCATATTTCCCCTGAACATGTCTGAGGATGCTGGTTGGTAGCTAAGTGAACTCTCAGCTTTAAGATTGTACAGTTGAAATGCTGCCTCATCTTCTGGAAACGGGATATGGTATTACAACAACAGCTACTACTACTACTACACAGGTAGCTCTTATGTAAAAGACGGCACTATCTATTATTATTATTATGTATAATTACATATTTAATACCATGTATATATACATATACTCTACTTATTACTATTATTATTGTTTTGTGAAAATGAAATTAGTTTGTATTTTTTACACTTGTAATGTTCCTTTGCTGTAAACTGGTTGTCCAATGAATGCTAACGTATGTAGTTTTAAATAATTTTGCCACACACTATTACTATTGCTTTTGAGGAAAAATTGAAAAATAACTTGTGGTTTTTACTGGTAACTGAGTTGCTGCTTCCATCCACCAACAACGACATTCCAAAATGGTACCATGAAACGTTTATCTGGATATAAACATGCATAATATTTGACAGTTCTCTTCAGTTAATAAAGATATCTTGTTGAAGAAGCTGGCATTATTATTATTATTATTGGTTCTCTATGATATTATTATTATTATTACTACTATTATAGTATACAAAATCATTAATCATAATGAAAAAAAAAATAACAGTATTTAAAAAATGACTGCTGCAGAGTGTAATTTTAATTGTTGTTCCAAATAAAAATGGGGTGGATGTGGTAAAAAAAACTCTGTAAATAAATATATATATTAATACATTTTATGTGACGTACATATACATACATATAATAATAACAAATAAATAAATAACAAATTGTACTATTTTGCATGTGTGTATTGAATAGGGGGAAAAATTATAAGCATATCGCCAAAAAGGTAAATGTACGTGTATTTACATGCAGACAAAAAAGAAAACGTTTCACTATACTTGAAAAAAAAATATCAAAAAAATATCAATAATTCTTCTACAGAAAGAAAGACTACTATTTTCTACAACTGCCGCTATTAGATTGTTATTAGTAGTAGTATTTGTTCCTCTAGAACATTATTTTTAACACTGTTACAGTACACAACAACAATTTTGATGAATAATAATCTAGTATACCTATATTACCGCTGGCCCTGTGAATCTAAGTGTAATGATAATTTAGAATAATGAAAATAATTTACAAAGAATGTGGAACCATTGAAAGTTGACGATGAAAAGAATAAATAAATAAATAAATGCATTTTAACACAAAAAATATATATAGCTTTGCGTAAAGTTTATTCAACATAATATTATTTTTGTCTTCTTTCCCCGTGGGAATCCACAGACTAGTACTCTATAGTATTTCAGAGTGAGTAGCACAGTCAAAATAACAAAAGTATAAAAACATCAACAAAAACAAAATAATGTGTGTGTGTGTAAGTATCTGCTGGAATGGAAATAACATTTTTTTTCTTAAATAAAAATAAAAATTACATAAATAATAATAAAGCGTCACTGGTAATAACTAAAATAAAATAACGCGAAGAAGCTATACAAAATATATATGACATGATTAGTTTACATTCTTAGAATTATTATTGTTATTATTATTGGTGTTGTTTATATCCTAAAAAAAAGAAGATCACACGGTCAATTATATATAAATATTTATATTTATTCAGACGTTTTCGCTTAAATGATATCCGCTGCTGATGACGGAATCGACCTACTTCTGTTTGACAGTAGCGTAATGAATGAGGCAGTGCTTGTGACTGACTCCCGATGCTGGTTCCACCGACGAGAGTATGAGCTCATCCAACTGTTGAGAATGCTGAGGAAGCCTCCGCCACTGTTGCTTGGCCTCATCATTGAGATTGCAGTCTCTCTCTGATTCTCCACGTCACTAAATTCCATTTCCACATCTGCTGAGTATTCTTGTCGTTCAACAAGGTTATCATTGTAATCCTCGTCATCTTCACACATGAAGTCTTTCGGCTCATGCTCCAGAAGATGCTGTGGATGCTGCGATGATGCGTAAAAGAGATAGTGGTCACCACCGCTGCTATCTGTAGTGGCAGCCCTGCCGCGTGTGGACATTGTTGTCGCATTGTTGTCGACGGAGCTCTGAGATTCCAGCATTTGAAGCTGAGAGACTGGCGACGGGGGCAGCTTCTGCTGTGCTAAGTGGTTAAGCTGCCGAACAATTTCTTGGCAATCAGTGGATGCAGCTGATGCAGAGGTATGGCTATCGGGCTTGCAGCAGCAAAAGCAACATTTTGAGATCATGCTCTTGAGAAGGACTTTCAGCTCATTCCGTACTCGTTTATAGCGGTAGACGTACACCAGTGGTGACAGAAGGGGGTGCAAACATGCTAGTAAAGTTGGAAGGAGAAATTTGACAAACTCGGAACCTTGTGCACTGTTCGAAGGCAGTCTTCCTGCAGCCCAAGGGTTACTGGAGAAATGGGATTTCTGCAAAGAAACAGAACAGTGTGGTAAATCAGTCATCGTCTCAACTTGCCCCAAGCCTGATTCAAGTTTACAACAGCTCAAATAAACAGTGACTTACAGTGAGAGATGCAACCGCTGAGAAGATTTGTACAAAGAATAATGGCCCAAAGCAGACAACTGAAAGACCGATGGTGAGCACGGCTACTCGCGCAGCACGGTTAATACGAGTTTTTCGCCTGATACGCTGCACAAGTTTAAATCTGCCAAATACTTGGTGGAGTGTGTCAATGCTGCAGCCAACTGAAGAGAAAAGGGATAAAAGCACACAATTTTATTGTCGTAATCCAAGTTTGCGCTATTAGCATTTCACGTACTGTCGTTAGATAACGCATTTGCATACCTGGCTTTTTGACATCCACTGCGGCAACAGCAGGAGGCACCATGAATGACCCTTTACTGCGGTATGTCATTCTGTGATTCTGCTTGCGAGCCTCAGTCCGTATTCTCAGGTACATGAATAGCATCACAGTCACTGGCACAAGGTAGAATACTGAGGCGTGAACTAATTTTAATACTGGCCACCACCAAAATGCCACTGAAGACGACAACGTGTCCGTGTCGCCGTCAGGCTGGAGGGATTGGTATGGGTAAGGTGCTGCTGGCACTGCTTCTGGCAACGACTTTAAAATGGAGCTATCCTCCTCCTCTTTCAAGTCACCAAAGCTGCTGCTATCATCAACATCCTTCTCCTCTGCTGCTGCGTCAAATCGAATGGATATTGAAGAAACTCGGTTTTTAGCCAGCGAAGTAGTTGGCGACCATGAGGACGGCGACTGATCAAAATATTTAAGGCTGCATTGACCTCCAAGAAGAAATGATCCTGAAAAGTCGGCAGGATCTACGGCGGTGATGACTGCGCAAGCTGTTGGTGTACATGCCACAAACAAAGCGGAAATGAGCATTTTTGTGCAATCACAAATTACAATAAAGTTTGGGAATTTGATTTCCTTCCTGGTCCACTTACCTAGCGATAAGATGAATGAGAAGAGAGACACAAAAAATATGACGGACGACTTGAGAATTTTGTGGTAGTGGAGCGGTGCCACAACAGCGAGGTAGCGTTCCACAGCAATCTTTAGCGCTCCGAGAACAGACAGGTTGGCTGCCATAATAAAGATAAGCTTGTGGATAAGGAATATCCACTGCTGAACACAATAGCTAGAGAAATCACCATCATTTTCTTCACTCTTCGCAACAAATAGCTTCTCGTCATCCAGAAAAAATGGCTTTGTTTTCCCCTCCAACACGGGAACATTATTTATTGTTGCTGCTCGAGCGTCATCAACACTGACAGAGTACTCCAGCACGTAGATAAATGAAAATGGGATAAAGATGAGTAAGGAGAGTAGGTCAACAATTAAAACGAAAAGGATGAATCTATTTGGCAATACCAAAATAAAAATAATTTTACAATTACATTCACAAAACGACTTTTCGTAACTTGTGCACTTTAAAATAATATAAGTATAAGTTAAAAAACTCACTTGTCAGTAAACGTTCTAATCTGTCTAGAGCGACAGTAAATCACTGCAGCAGGAAGATTGACGACTAGTCCCAGAACAAAGACCACTCCGAGAAAGACGAGGGATCCAAAAAGTACAATGTCAATGTCCACCACCATACTGACCACACCATCGTCATCTTCTTGCGCTTGTTTGAAACTGGGCATTGGCTCAGCAAACTGAGGTTCCATTCCCTGTTGTGTCGTCGTCACGAATTCTGACCTGACCCTCCGTCCTTGACAAAGTCAGAACCCGAAGACGAAACTTGCGAGCTCTGAGCTCTCCTTTTTTTCTCTCCCGAAGAAATTAAATTACCTATTTTTGTTATTACAATAAATTATTAGTATTATTCGCGGTGGCACGGTTAGTCCTTTGTTAGCGACGAACCAGAGACTTTTTCTGCTATTGACTGTCCTGTCGATGATGTTTGCAGCACGCCTCGTTCTGTACATCTGCAAGAGAAAAGAACGAATGCGATTATTTTTCATCTCGAAATAAATTTTATAGCTTATCCATTCCATCGTCATCATCATCATCAACATATCATTTCACACTTTTCAGTTAAGATACGGGCTTGCATGCATGCAAAAAAATATGGGCTATCTAACAACGATCATCATCATGATGGTGATCTCTATTGCCAATCATTCATCCCGTGTTCCATCATCATTCATTCACAGCAAATGAATCAAGTTCAGTACACAAACAAGTAGTACTGATACACAAGTAGTTGGTTGGACAGGTCACAACAGCATCATCATCATCACAACTCTACAAACTTTACACAAAGTCAACGTCGGTCTGCCTCCAAAATATGTATAGTTTATACTGGCGAAAATAAAAATACGATCGAGATGAATTGAACAGCGTAGCTTTAATCTTCATGTTAAAATATTATGTTAATGTATTATGTATGTACACGACAGGACGGACGACGATTATTTAATGACCAGTCTGTTGTAGTAGTAATAACTCGTAGCTCACATGAATACTACAACAACTCACCGAGAGTTGAGTGCTGCTGCTGCTGCTGCTTAAAATTTACGCTAT